>JAGDQP010004671.1:35814-74879 GCA_022664845.1 Lepisma saccharinum | reverse complement strand
TCTCTCTCTCTCTCTCTCTCTCTCTCTCTCTCTCTCTCTCTCTCTCTTTCATACAGACACAAACGTACACAAACGCACATATACAGAGGAAGAGAGCGAGAGAGAGAGAGTGTTCGTGTGTAAACAAACAGACAGACTGAGGAAAAGTGAATATTTGTCTCAAAAGTCCTGTTTCGGCAGCTAGCATGCTTCCCAGGATCTTCTAATTGCTAAACAAACGATCTACCAACCAGAGCTGAAATCGGATTAACATATTTGACAGAATAAAACATTCCATAAAAGTGGAATAAATACCTATTCATATTTGTCTTATTTCCTGGAAGTCGGAAAACCAGTGTCGACCGAGGAACAATTCCCATTTGTATGCAACGAGAAGGTTTCTTACAACTACTTATAACTATTTGATTTGTTTGGAAAACAAGATAAGTACTGTCCTTACGGGAACAAAATACTATATTTGAACATATTACATGTGTTCGCATGGCAGATGTCCTGGTCATTAATGCCCCGCATAACCACCTCGTCGGTCCAGGTTCCATCACTTTGAGAATGCAAAGATTCCATATTGAAACAAATTGGGGGGTCACAATTATTGAGCTATGTTGACACATCACGCACCACCCCCTGCTCTGTTTGCAGGTGTGTTCCTTCAAGGTGGTGCTTCAGGAAATCAAACAAATTAAAGTCGCAGGGAGCTGCAGGGTGGGTGGTCAATTATATCCCAGCCGTAACACCTCAGCCAGACGTGGTGTCTTGGTAGTGTTTTCCTCGTGCGGACGAACATTGTCATGCAACAGAATAACATCGTCCGACAGTAGTCCAAGTTGGACCATTTGAATAGCCTTGCGTAATATGTTGAGGGTGCGGAAATACCTGCCGGCATTTACAGTTTCACAACGTCCAACACATCAATAAGCGTACACATTCATAGTTCCAGAAGACTGTGGCCGTGATTTTCCACTGGGATGTCGTGACCTGTAAGTTCTTGGAAGAAGGGAACGATGGGTGTTTCCATGTGAGTAAGGAGCGGCGACTGCTTGGGGTCGTGAAGTGAACAATTGCCTCATCACCCGTAACGATGCGTTTCAAGAACTAATTCCTCGAACTCTATATGATGGCGAAAAACAGTATGCAAAATTTCAGAAGTATGTTGACATTAGTTACTGAGTTTGATTATATAAGTGTGTGAATTAGTGATTTCTTGGCAACACTACGAAGTTGGGTTTCTTATGAAGCGTTCAACCCCACAGTTGTTTCGTAATGGTGCCGGAGAATATTCGTGGAAAATTGGTGCAGATATAATGAACGGTGTAGAAGTATTAGGAAGAATTGTATTTTTAAAAGTTTGCAACGCTGTCGAATGGGGGTAAGTTTCGTAAAAATCCGTTCATAGTGTAACTCTACATGACGGCAAAGGACCGTATGTAAAATTTCAGTGCTCCATCGGAAGAAATTTCATACGCTTTCTGTTACATGGAAATCGTTTAGTACAAGCAAAATGGCGTGTTTTCATTTCTTGTTTAACTAAATAATTAAAATTGAAATAAAAGAAACTATTTTCTGTTTATATTAATGGAAAATTCATATTTCTTCAGAATAATCCTGAATTAACGTTTCCTGAATTTCACTTGATACAAGTAAAAAATTTCGTTTGAAGAATTTAATCTCGTGCAGAAAAGATCTAAGATTCTTAACAAACGTAACCAAAAGTATAATACATATTTTTCACAAAGCATTTTTCCTCTTTAACGTTTCGTAGCGTAAGAAAGAGAATTCAAACACTTTAAGAATATAATAACACAACATATTAACACTGTAATGGAGAAAAAGGTCTGCGAAAAAGCCAATAGACTATCCGTTCGAAGGTCCGCTTGTGTGTAGACTGTTTAGTGGAATGAAATTCTGAAAATCTTGAGAACTATTATTCCAGAATATCCATCAAATGACGTCACTACCTTATAACAAATAAATATCGATAAACCTGCCTTGATTCTAGTTCTTTCTTTCATTCCCTCAATGTTCTCATTATCTTATTTCTCTTTCAATATTTACCATGGTTTATTTTCATCCAATTTCAGAGCGATGTGTTAAGCAATTTACATTTGCAATAATGAGATCTAACAATTTCAAACTGATACAGTGTTTAAGTAATTTCTAATAATTAAAACTGAAAATTGAAGAAACGTTGTTATGTGAACTTGTATTTTACTTACATGAAAATCCATCACGATCGCAGTTGAGAAGATAGAATTTTTCGTTATATGAGTAAATTTGAAACAAAAATTCTGCATAATTCATAATATATATTTTTGTGTACCTCATTCGAAAGTAAGTTTAACTTAAAAGAATCTAAAGTTTTTATTTGATTTATAGAATTAATGAAAACATAACTTTAAAAGTCTTCAATCTAATGTTGGTCATAATTGCTTAGATCATTTAGCTTGTGGGGTACTTGCTTTGTGATTAATTCTTCAATACTAAATGTATCGTATATTTAAAAAAGTCCTGGAGAGTATGTTTAAATTTCTCAACATGATCTGTCTTTTCCCTTTGGGGTAGGATTTTGCTTCAATAATATTCTCAGTACATTGAATTCTGAACGTCTTTTGTAGTTTTCTCTCTAAACTTCACGCTGATATAATTAGGTTCCTTCAATCTACAAATCAGGAATTAAATACTACATTGTTATTCCGATGTCTTCTTTTTAGAATACACAAGGCCTTTTTTCTCCATTCTACTTTCTCACTACTTCTATGACATATTACGTTGATTTTCAGATTCATTTATCAAAAGTTTTTCAATAATATTACTAGACTGTTTTTATTTTGAGGTAAAATATTTGGAGTGCTTTTAAGTTACTGGTTCGGTGGCACAAAATTCTTCGAATAAGTTATTCTCTTTACTTCGTATGAACAGAAAGTTAAGAACACAAATATTGTTTTCGTAGATAATGATTTAAATCATTGCCCTTGCACTTCGAAATGAAAGGGTCAGTAATCTAGAAACTGGCAGTCACTAATCCACATCATCGTAAATTATTAAAATATGCAAAATTTTATACACAACTCAATGTTTTCTTTTAAGTTATGCTTATCACAAGATGGCTAAAGAAACGTTCAGTTTTGGTCTTCCTTATTCAGACCTAAGAGTAACAATTTCTGAATTTTGCTTAAAATATTCTGAGAATATTTTGCCACTTTCCTCGATACCCAAAACAATACCTTACGCGATTGGCAAATTACGCACAATACTGTGGAAAGTTCTGTAAGGTGAAAATCTCGATGATCCAGTTTTAACTCAATAATAATATTTTTAACCAAAATACTGTATGTTTTGTAACCAATAGTTCCATATTTTTACCTTTGTAATACTAAGCTTCGTGACACAACATTGATGTTTCAAGTCTCTCTAACACAGTCTTTACCTAAGGAATAAATCAAATTGAACACAT
Source organism: Lepisma saccharinum (assembly GCA_022664845.1). Taxonomy (NCBI): domain Eukaryota; kingdom Metazoa; phylum Arthropoda; class Insecta; order Zygentoma; family Lepismatidae; genus Lepisma; species Lepisma saccharinum. The sequence goes on along the minus strand of JAGDQP010004671.1, from coordinate 71,428 downwards.
TCATTTAAAAGTTATCTTCGTTCGAAACAAGTTTCTTGTCATTTAAGCTTCTAAAATTATGACAAAAAGAAGTAATGGACATAAAGAGATAAATGGAGTATTATCTATTAGTTTTAACAATTTATATTAAAGGAAAATCACGGTGTTATACCAGGTACGTGCTAATTGGATTTCTTAGTTCTAAGAATTAAGTTTATTGAAAACTCTAGCTCACGGAGTCTTTCCGTATTTCCAAGACGATTTTTTAAAATATAATAACTGTAATATATTAACTATTTCGTATTTGGATTTGTTACTATTTCATATTATTATTAATAATAATTAATTGTTTTTAATTAATTAGTATTATTAATTAGTTGTTTTGCTTCATTGCTAAATGCTCTGAGCGCTTTTCTCTTTTTTTTATTATTCTCAGACTGTTTACCTATAACAGGTAAATTAGTCACAGAGGAAGGAGTTTGGAAGCGATGTTTGGCCTTGAATTTGAACAACTAGAGTGGAAATGTCTTCTCACAAACAGTGTTTGAAAACAAACTTTGAATTAATGATGGAATCAAAACTTTTATTTATTCACCCGTAAGCAATGGTTGGTTCTTGAAAGCATATAACAGAAAAGGATATAATACATGTCCTTCCGTCTCTACCTCAATTTCTTCTCCACACTTGCATAATTACCTTAGCCACGAGTGGTCTATGTATTTTAAGAAACTGATATTCAATATTTATACTCATTTATACAACACTTCTTGGAAATCAACAGTTCAAATATTGTTTATTTAGAAGGCGAGTTCTAGAAAATCCCAAAGATGGTCATTGAAGTTTGAACAACAATTGTCAGTCGAGATGAGATCGTACAATCCAGTACGCTGGAAGTGAAACCTCAAACATACGAGATCATGAGATATATTTTCCACAAACACCTCTTGCGTTTAGAGTGAACATTTATTTCGCTCATTAACTTCCTTCTTGTTACTTACATTAGATATTTTTTTTACTTCGTCCTCGTTTACTTTTGAATTACTTCAATTAACCCGTGATACCTGCAACTAAATCGAATAGGACCTACTTGCTAATTGCACGCTGTTATGAGGAACGTGAAACAAGTTGTTTGATAGAAATCAAATTTTGTTCAGAAATTCATCTACATTTTCTCTCTAGGAGGATAAATTACTTTCTGATTTACTTGAATATTTTATTGTTAGAGGTGTAGAAGAGTGAAAACCAATAAAAAAAAAACTCTGAAGAAATGTGACTGAGACTGGACCTGCAACGTTACAGACGGTAATCTTTTCATTCTGAGCACCTTCCAAAAATCAAATTGAAACATGGAGTATCTGTGTTAACGAACTGAATTGGTACTTCATCCTAGAAGATTGAACGGTCATTTTCAACATGAAGAGTTGTAATAGAATCTTTAAGATCGTTAGCATATGCTCAAATCATCACTTAGAATTGAACTTTTTAAAAAAAGAAAGCCAAGATGTTTATTTGTTTCGAAAAGCCTTTAATATTATTTGCAGAGTTCATTGTTTCTTTTCTAGGAATACTAGAAAGCTTTGCTCTGCCATCTATCCAACAGAACGTTAACAGTAAGGATTCTAAACTGGAGCACGCTAACAAGAGTAATAGAAGTTTTAAATTTAATAGTATAACATCATAACATATTTTAGATGTGAATATTGTTGAAGATATTCCTTATTTCCTTTTCCCTTCTCTAATAGATTAGCAAATGTGAACAACATTTCGCATTACTATAGTAGTGACGCAATAATTTTAAAATCACTAAAACCAAACCAAAATCTATTTCCTTTTTCGTAAATTATCTTAAATTACTGAACATATGAACGTGGAGGTTAGGTAAAGTTAGGTGCGGTCATGTATCTTTACAAAATATATTTTGACACATATTTACACTTACCTTCAGCACACAGGCGTGTTAACTCTCCCAATTTCCATTACAAAGTCGTGTACAATTGTTTCGGGGCCTTTCCCTTTCCTTACATAAATAGTCTGCTAAATAACATTTAAAATGCACTTTCCCTCGTCATTTCAATACGATTCAATAACAATAACGCAAGAAATGTCATATTCATCACAAAAACACGCCATTTCAACACTACCTTATCGCCTTCCGCCACAACATGCAGTGCGTCCTAAAACATCTTCAAAACACACTAAAACTATATCATTATTCACTTCAAATGTTACCAACATCAATATTTACCTCCCTAATACTGAGGTACATCACACAATTATCTCAATTCCTCCTGTAAATTTCTAAAAATTGGTGTGTCACTACTATAGTTAACCCCAACATTTTTCTGATTTCTTTTTGTTCGGGTTTGTTCCGTAACGTTAATTTATTGAATTTACGATTCTTTTTTTTTTTTTTCTGATATAGGATTCGTCTTTGAGATTTTCGTTTTTATACATATTTAGAAGAATTAAAAAAAAAATAGGTGGAAATATCAGAAATCAACCACTAGTTCTATTAAACCAAAAGTCAATTAAACTTTAATTATTATCGCTTGGAAAGCCAGCAACAAAGAGCGCTTTGGCAAGCGTGACACCCTCTACCACGTGTAGATAATACATAATGAGACACGTTGCATTCATCGCAGAGATACAAGGATACTACTGAGAAAAACAAATCTACTTATTGTTAAGGTTTTTTCATATTATAACAAGTCATTAACAGATTCAACATGTCTCATTATGGGGGACTGGCAGCCAGTGGATTGTTAATGAAGATGGAGCAGCATATGATGTATAATTAATTATTTGTTTATGTAACGTAGTCTGGCAACTTACTCGTCAAAGCTTACTCGAATATTTAGGTGGGTATAACAATTATTTCTCTTTGTTTTAGAAGCCGTCTTTTGCTAGCCACTGGTGGCTAGCACCCACTAGAGTTTTGTATCCTCTTTATAGGGAAAATATACGAACGTATAAAGATTAGTGAAAAAGAGAAGATGGTCTCTTAAATATATGCACCTCAGAAACTATGTCACTTTTCACAAAACTCGAGCTCAGTTCATAGATTTGTTGATTTGAGCACGCTATTTCACATTTTTGGTAACCGTGTTATGTTATCCATTACCAATTTTTCAAGACAACCAATGATATAATATTCTATACCTCTAGGAAGAGAATGTTCTCGGCCTGAGCCTGAGAAAATAAATTCAAAATGAGCGTGCACAAATATAGAAAACTATGTACTAAGGTCGAGTTTGGCACGAAAGTGACATGTGCCGTTTACCTCTGAAGTACGGATATTAATACTTTATTATCCTTTATTTTGCTATCATGAATTTAAAATTCTGTGCATTATAAGCTTTATTTATTACAGTTTGGTATGATGAAAGGTGGTATGATGAAAATTGAGCACGAAGCGATACTGACGTCACAGCATGGTTAAAACAGATGATTGGTATGTCCTTCCCTAAGTGATACTCTAGCAATTGATGGTAGACAGGTGAACTCTGTATGTGTGTTATATTGATGAATATAGTGAATAAATGATATTAAATGGTGTCATGAAAGTCAATTATTGTCATGACAATGTTGGAACATGGAACGGTGAAGTGGATATATGGTCCGGAATATGGAACACGAAGTGCGATTAGTACTGTACAACGAATTTGATTTCTTGGATGCTATTTTCCTAATAAAACGGAAAGAGATTTTGTAGGGTGTGTTAGAAATGGAATTGAATTTAAACTCAATTTAATTTAAAGCTTTAGTCAGCTTTAAGCTCAGACCGTTAGCCATGATTGAAGTAGTTACTCCATGGTGATTGGTTGTTGTAATGAGAGAAAAGACGTTTGTTCAGGGAGATAAGAGTCATGTAGTAGCTTTATTGGGTTCTACTATAAGGTTCTACTTATTGGGTTCTACTATAAGGTTCTACTTATTGGGTTCTACTATATATGTTGTATTGATAGTAAACCGCAGTTACCGAGCGACCGTAGGTCAGTTGGCTCAGCAATCAGATGGTCCTGTACAAGATCACAGCATCTGCCCACCCTGACTGAGTTTTCCTACAGATTTTCTTCAGTCATACTAGGCAAATGCCGGAATGACATCTACTAAGCCCTGACTACCTTCCAACATCGAAAGTTCAATTCAAAAAGAAATCGCTGTTACCACACATACTTTACAACAGTGTACGTTAAACTTAATGCTATTTTAATGTTAAAATGGGCAAAAAAAATTAAAAAATCTTTATCATGTCATTAGCACAGAGATTCGAAACTTTGCTGACTATTCTTGATCTAATATAAGTGAAAACAATCTACCGTGATCGCTGATCAAATAAGTTAGCTATTATTAGTATGAATTATTTGTTATTTCAAAACTTGTAGGTGTATGTATGACTCTTTAACTATCTTGATTGTAATTATCACCATTAATGGAATGCCTTGAATAGTATCACACATTCAATGTACTATATTGAAGCAAAGTGTTCACCTGCTACCGAGAGAATCGGAAAAATAGGTCTCTGTGTTTATTCGTGTGTGACGGAGAGACCGTCATGCATTATGCAACCTCACAGAAGCATTGAGAAACTTCCAACAGCATTGCATGTGGTGGAATTCTGGAGCTTTTTCTAGGATTCCAAAACACTACTTTCAACCTTCATGACTGCGTGTTAATGAATGAAGACAATCAGTAAAATGAAGGTTTATTCTTACTTCTTTGATGAAAAACAAAATCCCGAAGGTCACTTAGAAACGAAAGAAACACAATATCATTCATTTAGTTCAATTATCCTGCACCGTCTATACATTTGATAAAATATATATTGAGATAATGGTAATGAAGAGTGGTATATTTCAACCTTAATTTGAACTTGAATTTGATTTTTTATTTATGGCCTTTAGGCATATAAGGCTCAACCCGGAATAAGGGAGGGGAAATAATTTGTTAAGGTGCCTGTCAGGGCCTATTTTGAAGGTGTCATCCCTGCATTTGCCTGGTGTAACTGAGGGGAAATCCCTGGAAAATAATTAGTCAGGATGGTCGGCCGCTGGGATCGAACCCAATTTCAACCTTAAGAGAAAAAGTGTAGTGTAAAGTATAATGTTCTCACTTTTATGTCAACATTCCTAAGTTTGATTTCCGGTGAGAAAAAAACAGCAGTGGTCTTTGAATTGAGAAAAGACTAACTTCTGTATTATTCTAGATATCAAACTTGTTGGCTGAGCGAGAATATAATCGAGAAGTCACCAGTTCACACTCGTCACACTGGGCAAATGCCGAGATGGTATCTTCAACTCATCGACTGGCCGACTCCTTTCATGTCCCCTATACCGACCTCAGCCTCAGATATCTAAAGGTCATAAATAACTTTAAATTTCGCACACGCACACAGCTACGGTGACGTCTGAACAAGCTTCGGTACGTACGGCGGCGTGTCAAAATGCATAGAAAATCATGCACTCGCGACACCAAGATGAAATACAGCACGGTGGTGACAGTCTGGATACTAGTAAAGTTGAGAATTTTGATAAAAGAACCTTTGAATTTTGAAAAAAGAAAGAAGATTGACTGCAGTGGACCAAATCTAATGATTGATGGCCGTGATGCGCCATTTGCAAACTTTCTAAATCTGAGTCCCATCCCAATTCCGTCAATATTTCCATGATCACCAATTAGGCAAGGTTCAGGAATTGTGATCTCTTCTTTCTTAGTGCTCGCTTAAGGGACTTCTTCAGGAGATCGCTGCAGTAGGTTGCATTGATGGTTTGAGAACCTCCTAGGAAATCCAGAAGAATATTATCTTTTATGTCCATAAGACAGTAGCCATTATCTGAGCCCTGATGGCGCGATTTTGAATTATTTGGTCGGGACGAATCATTGTATCTCCATGCTGGTACGTTTGCATTCTGGCGTATGTTGATGAATTCATGCATTGTCCCCTATTACCACACGCCTGTGTTACTCATCAAACACATGTTTAGGCAGCACCCGTATGGCACAGATCTTGCTGAAGTGCAGCTTATCGTAGGTGGTGGTTTGCATGCTACGAGCACTAATGTTCAGTGCAGAACTCAAATCACTAATCCTCCTGTTGTCAAGTATAAGATAAAGATAAAATGAATTGTATGGGCGGTAACATTGTCCAGTATAAGTTCTTTTATACGCGCGATCATAGCGTTGTTAAAACCCCAGTAGCACACATACGTGTTTTCCGTTGATTTTAGGTTTATTTCGTTGATTATTCGTTATCGGTTGAAACACATACATTTAGTATATATACCCATATTTCAGCAAAGACGTCATTGCTTTGATCAGACGTTAATACAACGTGTATTCAATATGTTATTTTCAACTCTGGTATAATAGATTTTGTTTAATGCATTTCTTACTCAGGTTATGTCAAAAACATAATTAAAAACTAATTGAATGACACATACTAATTTTGATGTTCTCATGTGCACGTTGAAAACATTGAATTTTAAACCATATTTCAACAACACAGTATTTCTTTGATATGACGCGACGTACTTTCAACTATCATTCATACTATGTCCTAGATTTCGTTTCACACTGTATTTCTAATTTAATTACTTAAACATTATAATTAAGATTGGGAAACACTGCTTTAGGTGACCATGCGAACAGAATTGCAACATATGGAGAAAAACTAGGAATTTTATTAATAAGCTTTAATTTATCATACCGAAATGCTGGATTTCATTACAATTCAACTTAATAGTGTAAAGGTCCATGAAATTGGCCGTGTCAAGATTTTAAAAAAAAATCAGGTAGAATAATGTTTCCTACTAGTTGCTTATTGTTTCTTTGATGACTTCTGCAGTGCACACGAAATACATAATCCTTGTTATTGGTCGTGGTTAAGCTGATAATTTCAAGAAGGTTTCGTTTAGTTATCTATTTAACCTATCAAAACGTAAGCAGATAAGCATTGGGCTATACTTTCGTTTTCTTCCAGTTATTAATTACTGGAGCCGGGTCTAATTATTGTATGGTTTTCCTTCTTTAACAAATAGAAGAATGTTTATGGACCCCTAGGATGCATCATTATGTAAATTATTCATACCAGTTTCATAATATATTCAGTGACCTAGCCCTTCTAATCTTTAAGACACAAAAATAGGATGACTAGCATTTTCACGTAGAATGTGGCTTCACAGGAACAAAGAATTTAGTGTAAGGGTTGATTTTCATGAAAGCTTGCTTTGCTTGCGATTTGGGTGAGTAGACAATTGAAACACGTGTTACACTTCTGAATATTGAATACACGCAATAAAAGACGTGTTTCAATTGGCTACTCACCCAAATCGAAAGCAACGCAAGCTTTCATGAAAAGCAGCCCTAAGGCCAACTACTGATTTCAACAGGGCAATAGCTGGTGCAGGTCTTCAGGTCTATAAAATGTACAGTGAACGTCAAGGTTCACATCAAGGGAGCATGGCATGAAGTGAGCCAAGTACTGGTTAGAGAGGGCCAACAATAGGTTATTTTGCTGTATTGAAGAAAAAATGCGTGCCCTGTATTTTTATTGTTTCACCTTACAATTGATTTTGGGAAGAATCTAAGAGTTTACAGTTAACATGAACAGAGAAATAAAGCTGGAATCGATCTGCACTAAGGTTTCAAAATGACAGTGGTCTAAAAGGAACACTGGTACGTCTACCCTATCTGAAGCCACTTACGAGCGCACATTTGAGTAAACGTACCAGTTATTGCTAATTTTAGACCACTGTCGTTTTGAAACTTGAAGTGCAGATTTATTAAGGCTGTCTTTTTCTGTTCATGCCAGACTTGTCAACCTAGAGAAGTGCCAATGCGTGAGGTTTTCCCACCTGGAAGGGGGAAAATAGGGGAGAATCCGTGAAAAACGAAAAACATGCCAAAGAGTTACAACACAGATGTTATTTATCCCAAAAGTACTTTTAAAAAACAGAACGTACTGATAACGGACTGAGTTCGTGGGTCGTTAAGACTCTTATAGGGCGTATGCGAGAGGTCTAAACTATAACTAAGACATTGCTCTTCACGGGAAAAGTCCAAACTACAGACATGGTACCTAATAAAAGGCGATGGTCACCTTCCTTTAACGGACTTGGCTGTAGACGAGAAAATACTGAAGAACATTTAATTAGACATTTATTGTTGGTCTTTCTAAGTTTCTGTAGTACACAAGTTACATATCTAAATATTAATCGTAAACAAGAGATGGTAATATATATCGATAGTGACGGCGTTATGAATCATGAGTCAAACTAAATATGATTAACAAATACATGAAATTTAAGTTAAATTAAGCTAAGTTGGAATAAGATAAAACAAGATTTGAAGAGCTAAGCTGAGCTCCAAATACCAAATTATTTCGAAACAATAACAATACCATTTGAGCAATTTTAGAGTGAACAACGTACCTTCGTAATTTCAGATTTACAGTTGATTGTTGATGAGATGGATGCACTTTGTAAAATAAACTGTCACTTTCACAATAATGGTTTAACCGTGTTTAAACCCAATTCGAAGAATTCTAAGTCCAAATAGAAGTAAAGTTTGAAGATGAATTTTAGTAATAAATATACGTGTATAGATGGCTGCGTCTCGTCTGATGTCTGATCTGTTCTAAGTTCTAAGAGACATCTCAGCTCTAACTGGTCTCGATGGTTGATTTTCACTCAAATTTATGTTTGTTTTTGAAAAAAGGAAGCACATGGTCTTGGTTCTCGTGGGAAAATTTACACTTAATCAAGGTTGAATTAAGTCATTTTCTTGGAGGTTATCGACTCACACTCGTTCAAGGTGAAGCCTTATTCATTTCTTGGAATGACGTTATTGGTGTCCACATTACATACTGTCTGGAAATCACGTGGGTTTTTATATAATATTTCATAGTTCTTGTGAGTCAAGGTTAAATCGAGGTATCACACGGTAGTTCGTAATTTAGGAATGTATATGAGAACGGAAATGATGTCACTGTGACATCTTGTATGTTGCTGTGTAATAATGAATAACTACCTTTAGAGCTTTGATACAATATAGGTATAGATCATGATTCATAAACGTCCAGACAAGTCTTAGAATTAATACAATATAAATCTTAAACTGTACAAAATTAAATACACTGTTGACCAAAAATATAAAAAAGAATGAAATTAAAAATATGAAATATGTGGTCATACGACAGTACGGTAACAAGTAATTTCACTTTTGAGAGTAGTTCCTACTTGTAAAATTAAACTAAACTAACCGTTTTTAAAGTTATTGCAATAGTTTACCATCAGATCAGTTCAACAATTTTTCTACATACCATAAGTGTTCGATTTGAAGCGACGCATGGTTGGGATTTTCCCCTCTCTGTGAAAATCTTACTTCGCACTGTGTTCCGAAATAATCCCGAAGCCTGGAATATAAACGGATATAAAATACACCCAGAAACCTGAGATATAACCAAATATAAAATACGGTTATCTACATTCTGAGAAAAAATTTCCCCTCTATGGAAATTGTACAAAACAGACACTGCATACCATTCCACACAGCACACAATGTTGAATTAACGTTTTATAAAAGTTGAAAACGTTGAATTTTCACAACGTTGTATTTGCTGACGTTGAATTATACGTTTTATCAACGTAATGTAATAAACGTTTAAAGAATGACTTGTATTAAACGTTTATTAAACGTTGCATTTAAATTGTGCTCTTAAACCATCTAAAATGGTGGAAAGCACAACGTTGATTAAACGTTGAATGTTTATGAGATTTCCTAATTTACACAAACAATTTTCAGTGATATTTTTATGCTTAAATTTATTTTTTTTATTTACTAAAAAATATAATATTTTTCTTGATGGAAATGCACTTCTATTTGACATTCATACAATGCCTACACAATGCATTTCTCTTTTGTTATCTTATGAAAAACGGGAAAGGCAGGACATCGGAGCAGCGAGAGATCGAAATGGCAGGAGGAAATCCGAATAAGTTCCTCAAATGATTTTTTAAATATATATATATTCTTCGTAGAATAGGTTGTCTCATCTTGTTAAAAGCAATATAAATGTGGTACTGACAATTCTCAGACTTACTGAATTAATCCAATAATTCCACGAGGCCACCTAATTCTGTTTTGAAAATATGAAACTTTTTTATTTCGTTCAGATGCTTCTTGAACGTAATATAGCATATCGTATGTATGTAACTATATACAATGAAAGAAGACAACTTGTATTTTAGTTTGTGGAGTTGTAATAAAGTAAGCATTTAAAGAACATTTGTTTTTTATCGCAATATTTAAATTCCATTCTGAATATCTATTTATTTTACATACAGTTTTATATACATTATCGCTCAGGCGTGCTATTTCTTAATAAATAAATTACGTTTATACGTACTCAAATATTATTTGTCCTCAATTTTTATTGATCCTTCAATTAGTGGTTTCACTAAGAATCTCCGTCATTACAATGTTGAGGAGCTTGTTAGACTAATATCCTAGTGGGAATAAGTTGGAATTACATATTTAGGTCCTTAATGTTGTGGGCGAAGGCTTTTATCTTCATTTCAATTCCCAGACTGTTTATGTCGGGTTACGAGTAAAAAAAACTATAGCGCAACAGCCCATGAAGGACCAAGGCCTGCAACGCGGCTTTTTACGGGGGACACGTAGTCAGCACACGGTTGTTTTCAGCCACTTTGAGTGGCTTTCGATACCGGTTTAGCCCCCCCCCCCCCTGCCCCAAGGTTGTCCCAGGTACTCATTTTCAGAGATTGGGTTCAGCTCTGGGACTTACAGCGTAGGTAAAATTGTTTCAACTTCTCTCACCGGGAATAAAAACCGGATTGTTGGATTGTCACGTCATCGGTCACGTTTGGAGAGAAGTAAAATTTAACTTTCAGGACAAATTTCGTACCTTTCACCCAAAATCCCTATTTGCAACGAATATTAAATCTGTGCAGATGAACAGAACAATATAAGTTTGCCAGAGCGAAGCCTAGTACGTCAATGTTCAATACGATGTGCTTTAATTGAAATTATAATTTTAGGGTTGATTCCAGCTTAAAATCCTATAATCAAAGGATTTTTCCTGGAATGAACCCTAAAAGTGTATCGTGCTGAACGTTGAAGTACTAGAATTCGGTCTGGAAAACTTATAATATTCTGTTTATCTTCACAGATTAAAATATTCGTTGATAGTAGGGATTTTTGGGAAAGGTACAATATTTGTCCTGAATTGCAAGAAATTTTGTATTGTAACAAAATAATGTTAATATGTTCAAAATAAATAAACTTGTCTTGACACAAAAATCTTATCACGTGAAATTAAGAAAGAAAACAAAAGTTGTGAGAAAATTACAAACTAAAAACAAACTTGTATTCTGACAAGAGAATTTCCATAAGTTCGAAATAAAGAAAACAAGTTGGAAGTATGATCAAAATATTTTAGTGTAACAATTTTCTCCCATTGTAACAAAAAAATTATGTCATGCAGACAAGCACACTTTATCAAACGTAATTTGAAAAGACAAATCTCTTAAGCAGCAAGGATCTGTTTTTTAATACGATACGCTTTTCATTGTGGGTTAATTTGAGTATCTCTCTCTCTCTTATAAAACTTTTAAATAATTTCATGTACATGCGGGAGAATGAATATCTGCCTCTTCTCGGCAACGTCTCGAGTCATCTTCCATCATCCTTCCAAGTCCCCAGCTCCCGTGAAGCCAGCGACAACTTTTCACTGTTAGGTTATATGACTAACGTGTCGCCTTGAACGACATAACATCTGCAACTCTGCAACAATTTTAAGGTAACGCTCCATACTACTAGTAGTATAATGAGGGGTTTCGCCCAATTTTACAGGTTGCTAACTGAGGATGAAAAATTAAATTAATATGTTATATGGGAATAAAGGCTGGAAACACTGTAACATTAGAAAAAAACATGTAAAATAAAAATTAAGGTTATATGAAATCGGGCGAAACCCCTTATTATACTACTAGTAGTATGCAGTGTTGCCTTAACAGTGTTGCAGAGTTGCAGATGTTATGTCGTTCAAGCGAGACGTTAGTCATATAACCTAACAGTGAAACGTTGTCGCTGGCTTCACGGGAGCTGGGGACTTGGAAGGATGATGGAAGATGACTCGAGACGTTGCCGAGAAGAGGCAGATATTCATTCTCCCGCATGTACATGAAATTATTTAAAAGTTTTATAAGAGAGAGAGAGATACTCAAATTAACCCACAATGAAAAGCTTATTGTATTAAAAAACAGATCCTTGCTGCTTAAGAGATTTGTCTTTTCAAATTACGTTTGACAAAGTGTGCATGGCTGCTTAACATACATTTTTTGTTACAATGGGAGAAAATTGTTACACTAAAATATTTTGATCATACTTCCAACTTGTTTTCTTTATTTCGAACTTATGGAAATTCTCTTGTCAGAATACAAGTTTGTCTTTAGTTTGTAATTTTCTCACAACTTTTGTTTTCTTTCTTAATTTCACGTGATAAGATTTTTGTGACAAGACAAGTTTATTTATTTTGAACATATTAACATTATTTTGTTACAATACAAAATTTCTTGCAATTCAATTGGTTTGTTTTGTTTATATCAAAATCATTTCTACTTGATAAGAAAATTTTAAAATACAAGTTCGACTTTTTCTGCATTCCTCTTATTTGAAATCAAGTAGTTACATATGAAATATCAATTTACATTTTACACATTAACAAGATTATTTGGTTGGAACAGTATTCGAAGTTTACGAGGAGCTATCGGATAATGTTGATTGGAGTTGCCGAGGACAACTGAACCTACAATCCCCCATAACAGTTGCTGGGTGGAGAAAGCCTAAAATTCACACAGAGAGGTACAGAAGGAGTTGGCAACAAAAGCAATCAGATTGTTTCCCGTAATAAACCAACAGGGAATCATTTCATAAAGTTTAAACTCTAGTTAGACTTTTCTACAAATACAAATTCCGAAATAGAATGATATTTTTCAAAACTCTTGTGACATGACATTGTACTAGTAAAAGTATTTCCTGAAGCAACGTTGGATTTGGCTAAGTGTCCGAATGACCTGTATACACTATCAGAAAACACCCCATTCAATGTCCTGTAAGGACTAAAGTATGTTACCCGTCTTAACTGTTTGTTCAAGAACAAAAATAAATTCGAGACCATGTTGATTTGCTTGCAGCTGGAAGACGCAAAAGACGTTAGCAAAAAACTTGTATGAGATGTCATTCAGAAAGTTAGGTTTACTAAATAAAAAAAATACATCTTATTTTCGCTTGAGTTAATGTTGAATTTTCAGGGGAAGTGATTTCTATACGATATCGGCCAAGGAATCAATGAATGTCCGCTGACATGTGAATTTAAGTTTCCCGTACTAATTTCCTGTTAGTGAGGCAAAAGATCATAATATACAGGGAGAAAACATTACACCATTCAAACGGGAGGAAGCTAAAAGGAACTTCTTAAGAGTAACGGCATGTCAGTTTGAATTAAAATATTTGGTGAGAGGGCTACACAAAACTGAAGGCATCAGATGACAGACGCCTTTTCAAGAAAACTTTCTATGCGACATTACATTGTTTAGATTTTAGGCGATCTTTTCATTTTGTGAATGTCATTTTCACATCTTTGCATCTTATAACTATGTCCACTATGTCAAGTTCTCTCATCGTAAAGTATTCAGAATGTTCAATTTCAGGGAAAATGATTTCCTAGCTGCAACGGAAAGTCCTCAAATATAATTACTGCCAATGACAAAAATCTAGGGCTAAGTGAAAATGGCTACTTTGACAAAATATTAATATATAAACCGAAAAATGGTTGAAACCGTTTGATACAGCCAGGCTTGTCTTAAACTTGTATGGGGAGCTTCCTGTAAACATATTTTCTTAAGAAAAGATTTAGTATATGAAACCAATAGGAGTTTGTTTTGTCGGTCTTTCATTTAGTTAATGTTTGAAGATCACGGGAAGCGGTTTCTATACGATATCGGGCAAGAAGTCTCTGTGTAACCGGTAACCATGAAATCAGAATTTCCCGTAATATTTGTTAGACATGTTTGTATCTGTAGCTGGATGATAGCTAAGATCATGATGTGAAAACTTGCACTTTAAGAATTATAGTTCCACACTCCTTTCCTACAGTTCCACAAAGTGTGGAGTACTCAACTCAATTTTAGGCCCTGTGGGATATGAGCTAAATACTTGGCAGTGATCCAAGATCGTGATCATTCCTTGTTTCAGCACTCCGTGGCCTGCGATAAGTTACAAACTATCAAAATCAAAACAGATCACGCCCTATTAAAAACAGAATATAAACTCATCACGACTCATCAAGACAAGGGCAAAGGCCGGATACACAACTGCACAACTATAAACTAACCATACCAATGATCGAAATTTAGCTTATTTACTAATTATCCCACCTATTGATATTATTAAACTTCCATAATGCCACATTTTGATTATATGAAATGTAAAAGTGGTTTAAAAACTAACGGGTTAACTTTTTCTTTATCGAGTGGCTGTTTATGTTTCCATAACTTCAAATGTTAGTAGGCACATCATCCCTAGTATCGATTTATATTAAATCAATGGTTCGAACCTACTTAATTTTTTATTATTACACATATTATTTATTCCCAATGACACGGAAAAAATATTCGCCAATTATTTCCCAAAGAGAAAGCGGTCCGCAAGTAGAACACATATTTCAATATTCTAAAATGAATTCAACGTTTTACGCAGGTCGAACATATTATTTTCATGACCAATCTGTGGAAGAACAAACACTGAAAGATTATAACTTCTTGAGCTACAGGATGTTAATGAGTGAACAGAAAAGTCTTACGAATCTAAATTGCAGAGGATGCATTCATTTAAACGAATGCATTATTCTATCAACGATATTTATACAAAATCGAAATGGCATGTTTGTATAACTGGAGTAAGTGAATATACTTACCTCAGAAACAGCTACTCCACTTCTTATACTTCGACGGCCATTTGTTTAACTTATCATCGCGTGCAGGGAGTGTTTATTCCACTTGTCCACAGCAGATGGTGTATATATATCGTAGACCCATCCGCATATGATTTCCACGATACTACAATAAAGTGTATTGATTTCCTGCCATTAAATACCTAATAATTATGCATGTAAAGAACAACACAACATTTGGAATAAAACAATAACTTATAATTGACAATATTATTGGAATGGTGGAACACAAAATAAAGTTAAAAAACCATAGCGTATAAACTCAACCACTAAAACTTAAATGGTTTTTGGAGGAATATGACTGTGGAAAAAACCTAGAAATATATACATATGATTATAGTAGAACTTGTGTTATCCGAAACAAAGGGTGCAGAGGTCATTTTGGATAACCAAAATTTCGGTTTAAAAAAATGTGTATTTTTTCAAAGTTTAAAGTGAACAAATCAAAGGCAATGATAAAAAATACACTTTTAGATTACGTATATAACAGACTTTTAATAAAGGTTTAAATGCTTCTACAGTTGGACAACTTCTTATACAATTAAGTTTACTGTTTTTGAAAAAAAAAACTTTTATCTTTTTTGTTAGCATTTCAAATGTTATCTTTTTCGATTTTTTTTTTGCAGTTCGGTTAAACGCTATTTCGGTTAACAAGGTTTTACTTAATAGGTATGTATAAACCGATTGATAGGCAAACAAAATATTAATACCAGAATAAGTGTCTATGTAATATGTTCAATATTATATGAGAGATTTGATAGAGAGAAAACAAATCACATATTTAATTCTTTCCTCATTGCACACTTTTGCGTTTCATCGGTGCCGGTACCATGGGTGTTTCTGCCCAGAGGACGAAAAATAAGGCTACCAAAACTTCCTAACAGTAGTAATAAACGAATGGAAATTGTCTCGTGTCCCCGGAAAGAGCAAAAATATCGTCAGAAGTGCAAAAACATACCTCCCTCTTTTCCTCCGGAAGGCTGTTCTGATAGTATTTTTGTGTTGGAAATGTTTAATAGGATAAAAGAATTAAAATCTTTTAAAACTCTCAAAAATGGAATTCCCTTACATAAACTCACTTCTCAAGGAATCTCATAAATTACAATAGTGACAGATTCAAACCATGCGAACAAGACCAGGTCATCGTGTCAATATTAGGCCACTGGATCAATTGAGTCAAGATTCAGTCATCGAGTCGCCCAGTCACATTCAACCTTGTCATTTAGGTCAAGATCGGGGTACCGAGTCATTCGAGTTAAGACCGGGTCAATCAGGTTAAATTTCAGACTGGATCGCCTATGGTCGGGTCAAGCCGGGTCCCCGACAGCATTTGTCCAATCTGGTTCCCCCGCCCCCTCCAATCCTGATAAAAAAAATTTTTATGAGGTTTTATTTTAATTGTCTGTGATATTTGGAGGAAAAGTAGAAGCACGTTAATCAGATTGAAATTCAGTTCTTCCTGTAACAATTATCAAGATAAGTTATAGGCAGAATGAAAATTGGTTCAAGGATATTTTACATTAACTAAAATGATTACCATTCTATTTAAATTTATAATCTACCACGAAAATAAAAGTACTCGACTTTTTTTTCTTTAATTTGAAATCGGTATCGAGCAGTATGGAATAGAAGTGCTTTGTGAAGGTTATCAAAACACTTCTGTCTGTCTATAATTTGTTTTAAAAGCATGGAACCGTAAACATTCTGCGAACAATGAAAGAAATGTCCAACACAGAGTAGCAATTGTCATGTTGAAGTAGTGGTTTTCCTTTCAGTTAAGTGAAGGTGAATGTTTAGAGAAGCGCGGTCAGGTATGGGCATCATCTAGAGAGGTATACAGGAGTGTATGCTGTATGAGTATAGCCACTTTATCCTGATGTCAATAGTATCATTGTTGAATTAGCACCAGAAACAGTTTTGCATCCAAACGGGTACAAATCGTGAGTTTACAGAGGTGAAACTAAAAGGCTAGTATTTGGATTCTAGTTCAGCTACTATATGTAAAGCAAAGTACTGGTGACTACTATCTCCCTCATCCCTACCATCAGGCGAGTAGAAACTGAGACATTGACCAGTGATGGGCTAACGCGTTAGCTACCTGCAGAGACTTTTCAATAATAATAGTGAAAAGAAAGATGAGATAAAAATATAAAAAAAATAATGCAATGTAATTCCTGTTTTATATAGGTGTGTACAATAAAACTGCCACGCGTGGTTGCTTACATTTCAGGCTACTTCACACAAAATTAATTTTATTGCCAAACACATATGAGTTGCTATTTATTTACTTATTTATTTTGTGTCCGTAAATATTTGTGCATACTACTCGAACAAATCATTACTAATTTAATCACAAAGTAACCGAATAACATATGGTCATTATACTTCGAACCATAATATTTTCGTGATATAACTTCCCGTAATCATGTTAAAATCTAAAGGGATTGAAGGTTCAACTTTATCATGACTGTCCAAAAACAAAATCTTTAATATATTGGTGGGTGCCAAATTCTATTAATTTGAAATAAGTGGATGAAATATTATGTTCTACATAATAAAGTATGGTGTCCGTTCAACATGTAAAATGATTCTAATTAGAAAACAAACTAACGTCCTTTCGTAGATAATATTTCAGTAGGGTACATTTTTGTTGAAACTATAGATTTAAAATCTCTGTTAAATACATATCTCATTTCTAAATAATTGTAAAAAGCTTAAAAGCGAGAGATGTAGAACACGTTTCTATCTTAAATAATATCTTACATGTCTCTTCATAGCTAATTTTCTAATGAACAGATTTCCTTCGGCATATATTACATATTTTTATATTATGCGTTTCAATACATATAGCAATTAGAAAGGCTATATATTATATCCTTCTTCTCCGACAATTTAAGACGTGAAATGCGAGGGCGTAAATTACGCAAGCAAATATAGTGCTTCCTTATTAGTTATATGAATATATTTAGAGAAACCGCAGACTTAAAAATAACTTCAAAATAAGCGAAAACTGAACTTCAAAAATTCAACTTCAGGGCTCAGAAACATATACAGTAAAAACCTCTGTTAACCGAAATAGCGTTTATCCGAAACGGCAAAAAAAAAAAATTGAAATGCTAACAGAAAAAGATCTAAACTTAGTTGTATAAAAAGTTGTCCAACTGTAGAAGCTTTATTAAAAGTCTGTTATATACGTAATCTAAAAGTGTATTTTTTATCATTGTCTTCAATTTTCTCACTTTAAAGTATGAAAAAATACACATTTTTTAAACCGAAATTTTGGTTATCTGAAATGATCTCCGCCCCTTTATTTCGGTTAACAGAGGTTCTACTGTAAACAAATTCTCGTGTATAAGTCTATAGAGGGAATATACCAGTATGGCGGCCATGATCTACACACTATTAATTATTAGTATTTTACGAATCGTTAATTAAAGATGTTGCATTAGCTACACTCACTTAAATCAGTTGTATTTTTTCTTCATGCTGTGGAATTACTATGTAACAGAACTATTGTTGTAAAAAAATAACTTAAAGAAAGTTATTGTCGCTTACATTGTTTCGATATTACAAGTTTCCATCGTATTTTGTGGATCAGTATTATGCATATCCTGAGCTATACTTGCCTAAAGGTCATAAATACATTTAAATAGGCGCTCTAAATACTAAATTCCTTACAAACAGGTTAAAGAATATCAGCCTTATTATAAAGCGGCTGAAGAGAACTAGGCTGATTGAGAATTGCGTTCATTAATCAACAAGTGGCCGGCGTTTTGTAAACGTCTAGGATCGTTGTTAAACGGCTCAATTTACAAAAAGCCTGCGACATAGAGCCAGGGAAGGCTTTTGCAAAGAGGGGGAAGAATCCCAATTCCCCCCCCCCCTTCCCGTACAAATCGAACACTGCTTATGTACGAGCCAAGAACGAGTTGAGAATCGTGCGCGCATTTAATTCATTTTTTTACTGTTCAATGAGTTCGCCTATTTGAAGAACAAATCTTCACCTAAAGTTCCTGAACTAAATATCCCTGTGGTTATAATTATCTTCAAATCTGTTGGAAATCACTCACAAAATAACTGTAAATGATTTTTCACAGTAATGGCGATTACAATTAATTATAGAATATTAGATCCTAAAGAAACGATTACTTCCATTCCGGAATAACAAGAAGATGAACACGATGATCACAATGATGCAGTTAATATCAACACAAATAATTCTGTTACTAAACATGTTATTTTAACAAGAAATATGGATAGGGAGTTCATGAATCCAATCAGATTGCATACATTTGTATCAAACCGCTTACCTAACATTAAAATGACTGTATTTCTGTTTGAGAATAACACAGGAATAAGAATTGCATTCAAAGATAAATACAATAAAGTAAAAAAAAAATAAAAGTAAAAAAAAACAACAAAGAATCGAACTTTGGACGAAAAGCAAAAATGGACACCCTAGAAGAAAACCGAACAGAATGACAACCGATTAAAGCAACCACAACGTTCACGTGCGTTGTTAAAGGCATTCCCCAAAACACAAGCATTGATGATCTTAAAAAGCATCTCAAGAATAAGATTCCAATCACGAACACACTAGAATAAAAGGAGATAAGGGCCCACTACCACTTGTACGTTTGTTCACTAAAGATCCCACATTGGTTAGTGACTTAATCTCAAATGGAATATCTATAGGATTCTCAAGATACAAAGTAGAACCATCTCATTTCACAGCAAGACCTCTTCCATGCCGTAACTGTTATAAATACCATGAAGAATAAAACTGCCTCAACAGGTCCATTTTCTAGAAGTTCGGGAAGTCGCACTCAAGTTACACATGTACTGTAACGCCTAAACCTGACTTCAGTACTACATGCAAAAAGAATGGGTATAGAAGTGCCAGTTCCAACTGTCCTTTACGCCCCAAACATCAGAAATATGATATTCCTAAGAAAATGTACAGATCCTACAAAACCAATGTTTCCTGCAGCAACGTACAAGAGAGCCAAATGTTGAGGAAATGAATTTACAAAAAAATCCAATCAATTATAAATAACACATGACAAAAACATACCACAACAATGGGAAGTTTGGAATCTACGGTACTTCTCCATGAGATATACCCAAAAGAATATCTCAAAAATAACACACAGCTCTAAATCAAGCTTCTGATGAACTTTTACAAGGCCGCCTCAATATTCTACAATCTGTCAAAATATTCCAAATATTTTAATAAATAACAACTACAATTATTCTTTTGGGATTCCTGGTTGTTTGCTTGGTGCGGGCAGGGCGGTGCATCTGCAGTTTCCGCAAGAATGGAAATGGCCTAAGATGGCCAGAAGTCCAGCTGGTGGCCCTTGGCATTTTACATTCATCCAATAAAAATAGGTTGGTTTTTATGTTCTTCTCTGATATCGATAAGAAGTTGATAACTAGCCTCATTGTTAGCTGATACATTTATTAATATAACGGTCAATTTCTATAAATAAAATGGTTAACATGGTATTCAATTTTTTAAATCTACTACGAAGTGTAAAGCATTCGATTGTTTAGTGTATGGCTATTCTTAAATTTAAAATTGATTTCGAGAAATCAGGAAGAAAAGTTATTTATAAATCTAACTAAAGGAATTTTGTTGGTGTTTCCGGGTGTCGAATTGCATTCTCCAAACGATTAAAGATAGCATGAACACAGATAATGCAATAGTCAGTTGTTGGTAGTTTACCTAGTCAGGGACACCACCATTTTTATTTATTTTCTATGTTAAAGACTGTTAATTTTCATAATTTAATCTATTTTATTATCCTCTGTTGTAATTATCATCAGATTGTATAAATCAGACTTGTCAACCTAGAGAAGTGTCATTGCGTGAGGTTTGCCAACCTGGAAGGAGAAAATGCGGGAGATCTACGATGATGTTTAGCAATGCTGTTACTTTAGAAAGACATTTTATTTCGTTTTTACTTCACTTTACAGCACGAGCTTTAAATTTTGCAGTTTTTTTTAAATGCGTGAGTTTTCAGGTTCTTCGCGTGAGAGCGTGATTTGATGTGTGTCTCAGGCATTTTGCGTGAGAGTTGACATATCTGATAAATTTATTTTGTCATTTTGAAGCAGTTTAACAGGACGTTTATGTGCAAAACTCTGAGTTAGAAAAACGATCAGAGATGGAGCCAGAAGTATTTTTATTTTAACTTTAATGGAATTCTTTTAAGGTTAGAATTTGTAATATATCTGCATTAATTATATGGTACCTAGTAAAGAGTTGTTCTGTAAACTGTTTTATATTAAGTGAAGTTATTTTTTAAGTGTTGTTTCAGGTATAAACCTTATTTGACTTGTTTGATGTACAGATGAGAAACGTATAAGAAGTTGTAATACTTCTACCATGTTAGTTCTGTGCTCAATGTTTGTATTATACATTCCTTTCAGATGTAGATGAGAAAGGGGCTCCCGTCACCAATGATTCTACAGAAACGTCCCAAGCTTTGCTAAACCATGAAATAAATAATTAAGGTTTGTTCAGTACAACAGGAACATAAATGAGAAATGAAAATATGCGAGAAATGCCTGCAAACTCAGGATATCATTAGTTACGTTATATCACACAGGAAATCGAACCAAATTCTTGTTTCTGGCCTTAACAATACGAAAAATTAATCGTTTTGATCACATGAAGTGTAACAATCTTGCGTTGTGAATCTAAACAGGTATATACTAGTTCTCACAGGACGATATTTTTTTTTTATCCTTGCTCATCTATTTTACATAGCTTTTTATCCTAACTTATAACTTTTCCATTACTGCCCCATAGAAATGCTTTACGAGAGACGCCATTGTTCAGAATGACAGGCTCAGACCATAGTTGTATGTACAATAAATGTTATGAAATTTCAGAAGTAAATAAACGAAATAATGAGTAGAGAAAACGTTAATGTAATTCTGACTGTCATGCAACTGTCTAGAAGTCAAATGTCGTACAGAATTGCTTACATTTAAGGATTAAATTTTTTGTGGCCTTCAGGCGTCCGTTGATCAGACCGAGAACTATTTGTGTTATATACATTTTAAATCACATGCGGGAAAATGGTTCAGAGCAGGACCATGAGTGCAGAAAGCGCGAGTACTAACTAATCTGAGGGACGAGGACCTAATATTGAGAAAGTGAGTAACATGATAATAGCACCAACTACGTAATTAAGGTTAATGTTGAAGAAGTTTCTTATTGAAAATGTGCATTTGGATAATTGGCCAGATCACGGATCAAATGTTAGTGTTTGTCCAGTTTGGAATTATCTCCTGTACTTTTCGCTGACAGCATTCGTGGTTCCAGTCATAAGGAGTCAAACCATGAAACAAAGTTTGTCAAAAGATTCCCAGAAAGGTTTTTGCTGCCACTGAAGAGAGATTTGTGCCACAATGTTTTTCAAAATAAATTTATAGATTTAAAAAGATAAGATAAAATTAATTGTATGGGCACTAACAGCACTATGGCTTACGCCCGTCCCGATTATAGATGTAAATGATAACTCATGATACTTCTAGCCCTGGGGTTGAAACAAAACCACATAATTCTTTACTACTGTAAGTACACATACAAAGAGGAATTGAAAGCTAGCAGCAATCCAAGAAGAAAAAGAAAGATTGTGTAGAGAGGAAAGGGAGAAGGAAGCAGAGAGAGAGAGAGAGAGAACAGTTAGGAAATCTTAAGGGAGATACTAGAAGCAAACAATATAAGGAGGAGAATAAAATCAAGACTCATATTTTCCCACAAAATAAACACTGAGATAGCAGCTATTTTTATAGTATTTTGTGCGAGCAATTCATTGTAAATACTCGAAACTCGTTAAAAAATTTCGTACAAAGTTAATGGATTACAATCTCATTAATTCCACTGTAACATAAGTGTTTTGTGTCAAAGAAAAGCAGTTTAGGTGGGATTGTTAGAACACATATTTTGTGGGCGTGTGGTCCTATAATCAGGTCGGTGGGATCTCGTTAAACAGAGTAGTTAGGAGTTCACCTTAACAAAACCAGTACCTCCTGTAGCCAGGCTTGACACTCTAGCTCATTAAACTCAGTATAAAACATAATAAAAATAATATATTGGATACTTCGTTGTTTACTGAAATTATCGAATTATTTGTTTTTTCTTAAGTTTAAAACTAACATACTCGAAAGTGAATCTATGGCTACATTCATAGAGCTAATACCTGTCAGAAGAAACTAATAACTTACTTGTGACGTTAAACACTTTGGTACGGAACAACCTCAATTGGAATTTTCTTATTGAATTAAGTATCCCAAAGTATGATGTTACGAGCAATTTGCTTTCAGCGTTGTCGAACACGGAAAGGAAAAGTCTTCTTAGAATCCTGTAAATATGAAAATACACTTCACAGCATTTGGATCAGACAAGTTATTTTACTTTTATATATTGATAATCGCAAGGATGAAAATATTTGTTGAACTAATAGATCTTCCTTTAGAAAATTAAAATCTCGAAGTTGGATTTATTTTCCCTGTTTTCAAATGAAACTTTTTGTAATTCTCTGTAATTTTATCACTTCCATTGTAATTAACATTCAGTTAGAATTAGTGGAGGCCTAACTTCTTTAGTGGCATACAAGATAAAACAATCATTATAAATTCAGACTCTTTCTCATTTTCAATATTAAACTAACAACCATCAAATAATTATTTTGTTTAATACCAACAGATGACAAAATAGAACAGATAAATAAAAGAAGTGATAAAAGTGGGTTAAACAAGGAAAATATTCTATATTTAACATTTTGTTATCAATTCTTGATGTATGGAATTTCACACATGGCTTGAAACACTACAGCCGAAAAACTCCTTTATCTTGCACATGTATTTTAACTTAGATTTGGATTTTTGACATAACATACCAACTGTTTAATATCAATAGTCATGCAGAGCGTTTATAAATTTATTTGCTGATATAAACCCTATTTCTTCAAATATTCTACACATATTGTGGATAGAAGGTAAATTTTCTATAGTTAACAAACAAAAATGTAAGGATTATATATTGCATTATGTTATGGATTGAATTACGCCAGGAACGTATTTTTTTTATATAGAGTTGTGCTCTAACCACCATCTTGGAAAATTGCAAACATCATCATAATAAGAGGTTCACTAGGAACTCGCTCGTATCCACTCCCTGTCGTCTACTGGTTACGATCACTAACTTGGGATAAACACTATGGGAGACGGCGCGTTTTGGAGTATTGCCAGACAAATGCTGGGATGGTAGTTACACTAAGACCAAGGGTGTCGGCAACGGCGGCAAGGGGAAAATCCTCTACCCCCATGAAATCCAGAATTTATATCTTCTATTACACCTCCTAGTACTCACACTTCCTAGTTTTACTTTTAAAAAATACAGAACAAATCAAGATCAATACTGAAACATTGAAAATCGACCCATCTAATACATAATAATATTTATGAAGAGAAATGTTTCAGATTTTGAAGCTAATGCTTTCAGCCAGGATATTTGAACGTCAGTTCATAGCTTAAGACGGAATAGCCCAACACTTCAAATTTCTCATCAATAACAAATATTTTCAAATTATCGATTACTTTATTTGATAGATATTATGTAGTATTATTCAACATACTTTCTAAATTGTCATTGTTGATTCTAACTTGTCCATTATTTTCAAGTATGTTTTTTAAAAAATGGAACCTGATTACCAAGGACTTTTAAAACTAGACTGTATTTGAATGTTTTAAAGAAATTTGGGTAATTTTTGGCCAAGTCGAAATGATTATGATGAGGAATTGGTGAAATGGAGAAAGTAAGAGGAAACGGAATAACGCCTTGAATACCCACACACACAGTGTTTGACCACCACAGAGCCACATGGCTCTAACCTTGATCACTGTTTCTTTCAGGTATACTTTCGAGAGAGACTTTGCCTCCCGGGGATTATCAATTATTCCCCCGAAATAATTAGTCTCAACACGTAACATCATTATTATTTAATATTTTAGCCCATTGGAGTCAGTATATATTATTTATAATTTTCGTCATCCGCCCATAAGCCTCCCCGAATGAGATCTTCAGAAAGGAACACTGGACTTGATCGAACCGCGAAGTGATGGCTCTACCACAAAGCTACCGAGACACGAAACTGACGGTGGTTCCTTTCCTCTTGGCTTGTTGAGTTTTTGTGTTACTCCATCCGTAGCTGAATGAAGGCAATGATATAGCAAGCTATTCTAGCTTAAGGCTATCTAAAGGTAGACCAACTCCGTTAATGAAAAGCACATTATAAAATGTTTCCACGCTCAATATATTTCTAACACTAGTCATCTGTAAATTCATAAGAACAAATCTCCATTCGTTTTGTGCCGTGGAAATTCACAATATCACTAACCGATTAAATTTTTGCATCTCCGCATGGTTTCTGAGGATTAGTTTAGAAATAACTAACCAACACAGTGCACGCTGGTAACCGTCATTTTTTTTCCTGTAGCATCATTTGGCAATGATTGATAACTCATGCAAAACAGTACGTTTAGTAACACACCTCTTCTTCGACAGCAAATCTTACATATATTCTTTCAATTAATGTTTGTTAACATACCTTCTTTCTGTAGTCTTTGTTATCCATAACACATTTAATGAAAGCACTATTACTCACAATTTAAAATTACCTGCATTATTGAAAGCCCTCTATGACAATGTCATAGCACCTCACTCTTTGTGACTTAAAATTGCCTAATAGCCATTAATTTCCATTGCAACGATCAACAAGCTCTAACACATCAGATAGTAAGACATGGCTATTCAAAGATATTGGATATGTTACTGTCTGGTATTAGTGGTAAGTCACTGTTGACTACAAAAATTTTGTGCTATGTTCTGAGTTCAGATTCCATTACGTTAATTTGAAAATTATTATTATCTTTATTTTAATTTATTTTTGATGAGCAAGCTTTTCCCAAATCTCCCCTAGAAAGTAGAAAGGAAATAATGTTTCGGGGAAGTATCTGTAGGTACTTGAGAATTTCCCCCTTCCATAAATGTCGAAATTGGTACACTGCAAATAGAGCTGTGTTAATTCAACGCTTTTCTGTGTTAAATGAACACCGTTTATTTGTGTGATTCAACGCTCTGATTGCACTAATATAACACTCTCCGCTGTGTTGAATCAGCATTGACAAAATAACTACCATCAGCGAAATCAACATTTTTATGTTGCTTTGACCCAAAAAAGTGATGGTCGCTCTGGGGCACCGGAAAATGTTGAATTAACACAGCCATTTATGCTGTGTACTCTCTTGCTTTGCAGATACAAACAGTGCTACCAGAAGGAAAAAAGTATAACTTTCCAGAAGATGAGAAAATAGTAAACTGTAGTCTAGTCATGTATTACGTAATAAATAAATAATATGTATGACTGCGGCAGTGACTCTCTCTCTCTCTCTCTCTCTCTCTCTCTCGCATACTTACGTATATATAGTATTGCAGCCCCCTTGGGAAAATGTCTGTTTACGCCCTTGACTAACATGGGCCACTATCGAGAAGTGCGCTCCGAAAGCAGAAAATTTACAACCATTGGAAAGAGATCTTGACGCTATACGACATACGTAAAAACTAGTTGTCCAATTGCAGAACTAACTGAAAAATTTAAGTTTTTTTTTTTTCCTTTTGTAAAACCAAATTTGATTGTAGTTGTTTTTTGGAGCACAGAAACCGAATTCGACATCCAAATTTCGCAGATGAATTCTTGACATCAAAACAAGGAAGAAGAACGCGAATTCCGCTTAAATTTCTAGATACAGCGGTTCCATTTGGAGCCCATTTTTTTAATGTATAGTGTTAATAAAAAAATATTTGGCGGTAAATCATAAAGTGTGCATTAAAGTAGTGTTTAGCGTTTGAGAGTTGATTTATATCAATACGGTGCATATAACGAGTAAAAATGTGATATCAGTTTTTCATTGTTGCAAACCTGGTATCTTTTTAATGGCACTGCGACGGTTTATTTAATATTTGATATTTCCCAGTGGTGATAAACATTATGTGTAAAGCACGGAACTAAATGTTGCAAACTGTGAATATTATTCAAAATATCATGTTGCATATGTTGATGTTTCATATTTGACCTGACACAATATTTCCAGTTTGAAATGCTATCTATTATCATCACTTGGGAGAGGAATTCCAAGTATTCAATAAACCGTTGTAATGCCATTAAGATATACCTGGTTTGCAGCACTGAAGAAACTGATTATATTACGTTCTGACTCTTTACATGCACCGTATTGATAGAGTATATATAAACTATCAAATGCTAAACACTACATCAGTGAATATTTTATGATTTATCGGGAAACATTATTTTTATTTTACATTGTCCATAAAAAAAATCTATTTTGGGCATAAATGGAACTCCTGTATCTCGAAAATGAAGTCAAATTCGACAAATGACACAGATACCACTTTTTCCTGTTTTGGTGTTAGGAATTCATTTGCGAAATTTGACTGTCGAATACCGTTTCTGTGTTCGAAATGATAACAACTTTCGGATCCCAAATTTGAATCCCTGTATCTAGAAAATGAAGCGGAATTTGACAAATGCAAAATTATCTTTTTCCTTGTTTTGGTGTCAAGAAATCATCTGCGAAATTTGGCTGTCGAATTCTGTTTCTGTGCTCCAAAAGACAACAACAATCAAATTTGGACTTTAAAAAAATCTCAGTAACTGCAATTCGGTAGCTATTTTTTACGTAAGCCGTATAGCGTCAAGATATCTTTCAAATGGCTGTAAAATTTTCTGCTTTCGGAGCACACTTCTCGAGAGTCTTTCTTCTAAGACCCTTCGCAGTGATCTCGCAGAGTTTCTTTGATGCTGCATTCCTTCAAATAATGACGTCCGAAGCACGGAACGTATAATTTAAATTGGATTTTGAATCACCTGTGTTTCCACCAAGTATCAAACGTGCATTCTTTGATTACAAATCAGCAAGGACATCACCCACACACTGCGGAGACGCACTTCCATGTTCTTCGTAACAAATATGCTAATTAATATTTATTTGTAGTAAAAAAAAATCGAATAATTCTTTTAAGACATATTTAAAAAGTACACTTAATTCTAGTCTTTCACCATAGATGACAAGAACGTTCCAATGGTTTCAGTTTCCTTCTACGGAATTTGGAAAGGTCACAACGTGCTTGTAATGTTCTTTAGTTCTCTGTTTTAATACTCTTTCGTAAATGTAGTATTCTGGAAATGTAGAGAGAAGTAAAGGAACTAGCAACCTAATTCTTCAATGGACAGCTTTCTTAAGAGCTTCAAAACCATAATGTAAAAGTCGTTTACTGCATCCTGCTCGCATTTCCGCTTTTTTGTTTAAATTTTATTATTTTTGAAGAGGCACCCATGGACCTATTATGTCCGTGCCTCCCAAGGAAACATCACCACTTGTCCAAGAAAGAAGTCACATATAAGTATAAGTGTGTGAGAAATAAAATATAAGTATACCAAAATAATATGCGTCGTATCTGAAGAGTACAGTGAAAAGAGGATTAGGGAAATGTAGAGTAATGCGCAACTTGAGCATTACGAGACGAGATATGATATGTAGTGCTTTCTCGTGGAGTTACTATTGTGTGCTTAAGTCGTTGTGTTACTGCTCAGTGCCTATTGTTGAATATTGCAGTACGGACTACAAGTGAACGTAATGTTGAATAGAAAACATTAAACCAGCGAAAATATGCTGAAAATAATCAGCGATGGCAGTAGTCGTAATGTGTTGTCGTACTACTTGTATAATCTTGAATCTAGTAACAAATTGTTAATGGATTGTCCTGGGGTAAAATACTCCGAAGGTAAACTAGTCCCTCATTCGGATCTCCGGGCGCAGACTGCTTCAGGAAGCTCCAAGAAGTATTCAGAAAGACCTTAAAATAGGAACGTTGAACGTACAGACGTTATACAAAACGGACGCTCTTGAGGTGACGGTACGCGAGACCAAGAAGTACGAGCTGGACATATTGGCCAGACAAGAAGTTCGGTGGAAGTGCTAAGATAGCATTCGATTGGAACAATACACATTCTACTACGGGAAACACTGTAACACAATTTCGGAACAGGATTCCTCACTGGGAACAGTATTCTTCCGGCGGTTCAGAATATAGAGTTCATGAACAAAAGACGTGAGGATACGTACTCGATGGTGCCACACGGTTTAAATAAATGTCCATGCTTCGGCGGAGGTGGCTAATAATAGTGACAAAGATAGATACATTTTACGAGAAACTAGAAACGTTGTTTGACTGATTATCGCAGTATAACACAAAAATTGTGTTGGGTGATTTCAACGCTAAGGTAGGGTTGAGTAGGGGAGGTGATAAACTATGCGATTTCAAAAGATCTACCGTAATAGTCAAAAGCACGTACTTTGAATACAAAAACATATATAAATGCACATGAATATCTCCAGATGACAAAACTGTCAATCAGATCGATCACGCATTCGTAGATAGACGAACACATACCTACATAATGAACGTTAGGTGTTACGGAAGAGCGGAGGTGAGACAGACCATCAGTTAGTGATCACAAAAGTGAGAAAAAAGTTATTCACGAGCAGAGAAAGCAAGGGGTCAAAACAACTGAAATTTGAAGTTAAATGATTAGATAATCCATGCGCAAAAGCAGATTACCAACTAGACATCTTAAATAGGTTCGAATTCTTCTCGTAACTTGAGTAGTAATAAAGATTACATTAATAATTAAATCAATGTAAGCAAGATGTTATATTCTTACAGAGTCAATTCGTCATGTAGTGAAGGACGCAGCTTTGTAACGTGTTCGTGAGAAGAAGCATTAGATACACAAACCTTGGTTTGATCATGAATGCATTGACGTTTGTAAAGGTTACATCAACAAACTTCTTAGTGTAGACAACCATGTGAGACCAAGGGTGAAATGTTGATAAAGAAACTAGAAAATTTCAAATCACCGGGAATAGACAATATTCCAGCCCAATTAATTAAAGCGGGAAAAAGGCATTAATCAAGGAACTAGATAAATTGATAAGCACAATATGAATAAAGGAAGAGGGACGGAAGCAAAGGAATTGAAAAACTCAATAATAGTTCCGGTTTATAAAAAGGCGATAAATCGGACTGTAATAATTAAAGCGGAATTTCTTTACTCAAAACATGTTAGAAAGTATTCAGTAATATACTGCTAAATAGCCTTAGCCTATACGTAGATGAAGTAAATGGAGATCACCAATGTTAATTTAGAATAAATAGATCCACTTTTAACCAGATTTTCGTGTTGAGACAAATCATAAAAAAGAAATGGGAATACAGTGGGTTTTCACCAGCTATTCGTTGATTTTAGATGAGCTTATGATTCTATCAACTAAGGTGGGTAGGCCATGAATCTGGGATGGGGGAAAAGAGATATTCCATGGTGACAGGTACGCCGGATGGAAAGGGACCGTTGGGATGACCGTGATGTCTTTGGGGAGGGGAGACAATATTAGAGATATCTTCGTGAAGTAGATGTTTGTGATGAAAACTGTCTTGATCTTGCCCAGGCGAACGCTTGTTACTGCGAGGATGAACTTGCAAATTTCGTAAACTACAGAGTAAGTAAATAAGTGAGTAAGGGGATTATTATGAAAAAATTGATATTTAACATGAGTACGGTAAGAACCCGTATAATTTGGAAGAACTGTACTCAACATACGCTTATATTGTGGGACACCATTGAAGTTCTCCATTCGTTTACTGCAAAAGCGCGTGAAGAAAACCCACCACATGTGGTGGATGAAGACAGGATATAATCATGACCACATTTTTCTAAAACTACTGAAAAAAGACACATAAATCCATTTACAGTGACAATAATCCTTAAGAGTACATTTCTCTGTATAGTTTACGTTATGTGTAGATTGTAATTTCCTTTCGGGAAAACCAATGTAGGAGGAAAATGCTGTTGTTATGAAAATTATAAACATGATCAAAGAGGAGGAAGTAGTAGAAAACAATATACTTGGATATTGTGATAATATATTGTATATTTGCCGTAAGCGTGATAAATATCTATTTTGGTGGATTCAAGTAATTCAGAAACCGATGAACTGAAGCTGAAAAGATATAGAAATATTAAATTATCATGACATAAATCTTCATTAAATACCTCTATACTTCATTCCCATCATGGAAACGAAAGATACGTGAGTAGTACTACTACTGACAAATGGTCTGTAGCTACTGAATTCATGATGTCCAAGCAACAGCTCGTGTTATGGAAGAATTGAGAAGTATGCAGCACAGGTAGGCAAGGTTGCAAATAAGAAATAATAATGCCGCGATATGGAAGAGATAAGATATGTAACCACTGGAAAGAAATAAAAGGCTATACTTGAACAGACCAATTCTGCTGTGAAAGCGATAGTCGTCGAAATAGGTGAGATCAAATTTCGTGCTGCGGGTGAGGGAACGTATTAGGAAGAATGGATTGTCAGCAAGGCTAGTAATGAATGCTGATTATAGCAGACAGTTTAAAGAACTACTTTTTCATCACTCATTGCGAGAAGTAGATTTTAAAGATTGCTTTGCCACAGTCGGATATTTTAACTACATCCCATTCGTTTACTTCTAATACCACTCGTTGTAATAGAGGAGACGCTTCATTTTACAATGTAAATACTTGTGGCAGACAACACACTGAAAGGACATATTCCAGAAAAATATAGTGGACTTAATCAACTGTACATCTTTAGACGATACAAAACACTTTGAAGTACACACCACTAAGAGATTCTTCATCAGTGATTCAGATTTGCCAATACGGCGTCGAGATACCTTCATTTTATTATGACTTCTTGTTCATTTCTTGTTTATAGCTTCTTTTTTCAAGGAAATGACTAAATTGGGTATTTAAAAGCGTGCAAACTACATGCGAAACCGGGATAATTTAAAACTACAATATAGTTGTTTCCACTGACAAGTCTACGAGAACTTTGTAACTAATGGTGATGTATCTTTCATAAAATGATCACATGGTACTAATACTTTCTGTGCAAAACACATATTAACTGAAAATGTACACACGTATGTCAGTAAAACGGGAGAAACACGGTCAACATTGACATTTTTGCAGTAAACCGAAAAGTTGTAACCTCCTTTCAAGCAGTGCTTCATTTTGTTATTCTTAATGATTTGCAGTTGCCTGCATTTGAGTGAGAATAAAATACACATGTTTCTGAACATTCTGTCATCATATTTGATTTTCCACCAAATTTTATGTTTCCTTCATTTTTATTGATAAGTGGTGACGTTCCTTTCTCAGTAAATGACAGCACCCATGGACCGTTTATATGTTTGCTTATACTATTACGTACAATAGAGGCCAAAACTGTTTCACGTAAGAGATTACTAATGTCTAAAAGCTACAAAGCATTGGCTTTAGTATGACTTTGTGGATGACATGTTGCTTCTAAAAGGATCTAAGCTTTATTCGTGGATCTAAAATCTTTCTTCCTGATTTCATGTCATTCTGTTCGTCAGTAACGCAGGTTATTTCCTCAATAAATAGACCGAGAGAAACTGATTTCAGATTTTGATTGAAAGACCTTGAGATTTAATCAGTTTTCAATCTAGTCATACTACAAGCTTTATACACGGTATTATTACGATATCTGCACTTCTATGAAAATTGGATCTAGGACTTTCCCCACCAGCATTTTTAAGATATCCTCATCTTCAGTTCCTACAATATTCAAACTGAAGCTACAACATTTCTTCACGGGATGTTCTTAATATTTACACTTGAGCACGTTGTCATTGGATACGCTTTATATTTATACCATGAGTTTTTTATGTGCTTGCTTTGTTTGTGTAAAGAATATGGGAATCACACGAAAGTAATGTTTATTTCTATCTAATTACTTCATTTGTTTAAAAATTTAATCATTTCTCTTATTCACTCTCATTTTCAAGATGCAGGGTTTTCAAAATTAAAGCATTAAATGGGGTTCTTTCAATGCTAAATAAAATTAAAATTATCTCCATAAATCATGAATAATTAAAAAAGTAAAATAACGTTATCTATCAATCTGTGAGTAAGTACAAAAACTTACATTTTTTATATCTAGAGCATCCCAGTAGATATTTTCCAGCAGACTTTGGTTTAACCTTCTGGAATATTTTGAAGATGGATAGTACTCTGCTCAAGAGAAGACCCAGTGAAGATTTGAATTTAATTCTTCCTGTAAATATTACACAAATTTCAGGATACAGAATAAATAATGGGTTAACTATAGTTTGTATAACGCATAGTTTTTCAACACTACATCTAATTAAGAATGTTATTTTCTCCTTGCGAAAAACAAATATATATTTATACTTGGTGTTTAATAAACTTTACTGAGATATTCAATCCAGTAAAAAAGAAGTTTGGTAAACATTATTTGATATGGGCCAGTCTAGTAACTTCGGCCCGTCACGATTATCCGTCATGTTCTAGTTAAAGGACACCCATGCCCCTGCCGAGACTCAAACCCGAGACCTTTGAGTAGTAGGCCTAACGCCTTAGACCCCACGGTTACCCGGTCGGCTATTCAATCCAGTCATAAGTAAATTGAGACGGTCCACCTAAAAAGGCCTGCGAACGTAAAATGTAGTCAGGTAAATTGTGGGGACTTCAAGATCTAGCACCTGGGAACTAGTCACATCCCATAGGTTCATCTTTCGATGTAACTGATTTTCATCTTCATGTAAAAAGGAGCTCTTGTAGTAGTTTTTAATAATGGTTTTGCTTTTATCGCTGCATATGTCTTGGAAGTGAACTCTCTTTTAATTGAAACTTCTATCATAGTTAAAAATAAACGTTTAAGCAAGGAGAATATATTTATATTAACTACTGCTACAATGAATCGGTACTAATTCTAACAGAAATTAGCATACGACATGTGGTCATTAATGCTGTATTTGATCTTGAAAGGTTTTTCTAAGTAAGGGGTTTATAAAATTTACACACAGCCTATTAAGAGAAAGAATGAGACTGTCCGCTGGCGACCTTTACTGTATAGTACCATTCCACCATTCTCCCACCTTGATGAGGAAAGGTGCAGAAACTTTCAATTGTGGCCGTTAATGAGAGCACGGTTTCTACAAATCATATATCATTTTTCCACTAGACAACGTAGGCCAAAGAAACGCACTTATTTGTTTATCAGAGATCTTATGCGTGATTAACAATTGAAATGACTGAGTTGGAGGATAATTTTAACAGCTGAAAACAGTTTCGAAATTATTGAAGTATGGAAAGGAAATATTACGTGTCAAATTACAAGTTTGTATTTCAATACTGAGTTCAAAGATTGAAAGGGAGTTATTAAAAGAGCAAATGAAGCTGTTTTCAAGTTTTATGTCGGAAACTTTGATCTGATACTTCATGTTAACACTAGGTTACTGATTGACAGAAAAGATATAATTGATTAATAGTGGAAATCAAGGACAAAGTATTATATTCTTCCCATGATATTGCAAAGTTTTCTCTTCCAACAACAATTCAGTAGAATCCATTCGTTGGCAACTCTAGTTTGAAACGTAGAAGCACACCTGTGGGAGCGGTCCCAAACATTCATCTTTAAAATGCAGACTTCGGCTGCCATTTAACGTTCAACTCAGAACTGGCATCAGTATTGTATTCCTGTATGATAAAGACGAACTCTTACAGTATGTTAAAACACTACTTATTTTGTTTCTGTTTTAGGATTTATTTTAAAGAGATATCAAGACAAAGCTATTGAGAGCATGATGAGAATAAATGTAGAGAAAAGAATTGTAATGATGAATGAAGGAATGAAACGGAATCGTAAATGAATGTTAGAAAATAGAAAGTGGAAAAACTATCCAGCTTCCACTAGTTGGGACATGATGAATATTAAAAGTGAGAATATCAAATGAGGAAAAAGAAATAAAGAGAAGATCTAAACGTAAGCATTTACGAAGAAAGAGAAAAGTTTGTTTATGGTGTAGCAAACAAAGAGTGAAGAAAAATAAATCCGAACAAAAACACCAGAGGTGCAAAAAGTGGAGCCAAGTTCTTTAGCCCTAAAAAGGTGTGAAATGGGAGACGGATGAGCCAAGTTCCTTGGTGACAGCATGTAACAGGAACAAAGGAACTTGGCGCGAGCTGGCAACAGCCTTAAGGTTGGTGGTGGTGGACGTAGTGGGTTTTAGGATCCCCACCACCCTTATAGCTTGAGGATCATGAACCTTGCCACTTCGCGCCAAGTTCCTTTGTTCCTGTTACATGCTGTCACCAAGGAACTTGGCTCATCCGTCTCCCATTTCACACCTTTTTAGGGCTAAAGAACTTGGCTCCACTTTTTGCACCTCTGGTGTTTTTGTTCGGATTTCACAGCTTTTTGTAGGTGTATAATATATATACTCGCTCTCTCGGCCTCGTTTAGGTCCTCGCCCCCCCGTAGCTGGCTGCGGCCTTAACTTCGAATTTTTGGGTACTTACGCACCTTTATCGTAACCACTCTCCAGGACACTGTGCTTCCATGTTGCAGATTTTT
>JAGDQP010004671.1:16106-30814 GCA_022664845.1 Lepisma saccharinum | reverse complement strand
TTCCTGTATAACATGCTGACGTTTTGTGACACGTGGAACTCGGCTGCATGCACTGCCGTACGTGTTGATACTCCCCTCGATTCGCTCGCGTCGCTGCGCCAAGAATCCCACGGCAGGCCGCGCATCGAACTTGAGGAGTTTGGAGGAACTGCGTCTTTTTATCACAACCAGAATCTGCAGTGCACTGCGCCACATGATGCAGATATTCCCTCATACTCCAGAGCGCTGCGTCCGAATGGGGAAACTTCCACATTCTGCCTGTATAACATGCTCCTGGCAGTGCTAACGTAACTAGGCTCATCCATATTCCATTTCACCACTTTTTAAGTTTGAAGGAGTTCACTGGACAGTTTGCACCCCTGGTGCTTTTGCTCGTATTTCGCAGCTTTTTACACTTGTGTAATGTATATACTCGCTTCGCCTCATTGGGGCGCTGCCCCCAGAATTCCAAGATGGCCTCGCTGGGGCGCACCCCTTTATTGCAATCAGGCTCCAGCTGGGAACTGTAACCTAGTAGGGGAGACGAGCCGAATTTATTCTAACCTACTCGTAATGGTACACCTTCATACCAAATTTCGTTTCTCTAGCTTCAGTCATTATAAAGTGGGGCTTAGGCGGGCATTTTGGATAAAAGATGGACACATTTTTAACGTTTTCTTATATTTTCGTGACATACTCGTGATGATACACTGTCATACCAAATTTCATTTCTCTATCTCGAACGATGTGAAAAATGGTATTTCAGCTGCCATTTTGAATCAAAGATGGTGATTTTTTTAAAACGTTGTTATGTTTTCCTAAACTACTCTTGATAATACATCATTATGCCAAATTTCCTATCTCTGGCTCAAGTAGTTGGAAAATGGATTTATGACGCCCGCCATTTTGGATCCAAGATGGCGTCTTTAGAGACATTTTGTAATATTTTCATAATCTACAAATAATGTTGTACTGTCAAACTAAATTTCATTATTCTAGCGGCAGCCGTTTAGGCTGTGTATTCTTTAAAATTTAGGATTGGCGGCCATTTTGAATTCAAGTTGGCGACTTTTTCAAATTTTTAAAAAGTTTTCTTAATTTGCTACCAATGATGTAGTTTCATACCAAATTTCACT
The DNA here is from genome assembly GCA_022664845.1 of Lepisma saccharinum. NCBI lineage: Eukaryota > Metazoa > Arthropoda > Insecta > Zygentoma > Lepismatidae > Lepisma > Lepisma saccharinum. The sequence continues at coordinate 29,699 of JAGDQP010004671.1, read as the reverse complement.
GTTCTATCTTTAGCCGTTTAGGCTGTGTATTCTTTGAAATTTTAGGTTTGGCGGCCATTTTGAATCCAAGATGGCGACCTTTTCAAAATGTCGGAATTTTTCCTTTATTTACTTATCATCCTCTACCCTCATACCAAATTTTATGTTTCTAGCTTACTCCAAACACCCTAAACAATATGATGAGTGAGTCAGTCAGTGAGTGAGTGAGTGAGTGAGTGAGTCAGTTAGCCTAAAATGTGCAATTTCAGGGGTCCACAACTAGAACATAGTTTGAGATACGAATATGAAATTTTGTACATCTGCACATATTTACCATATCTCCTTAACGGCAAAAGCTCATATTCCTATCTTTAACATCTTTTTTCTTACGGGGCCCCCAAATCGTCGATTTTGCCATAAACTCTTGTTCCTGTATAACATGCTTCTGGCAGTGCTAACGTTTTCTGACGTGAAGAACTTGGCTCATGCACTGCCGTGCATGTTGATTAAACGTTTTTGTGTTGAATATGACATTGGATGGAGGAGAAACAGAAGAAATAATTTGAAGAAGAGTAGAAAATATAGATGGAAATGATAAAAGTAGATGAAAGAAGACAAAAAGAGAGTGTCAGCTTCAAACAACTTTACGTGAGAGTATGGTTTTAACTAAAACCTTTTCTTCTTTTATTAAAGAGTGCAGAACTTAAAAAGCTTTCTTAGGTTACCGAAGATCAAAGAAAGAAAGTGACATAATTCAACGAAGGGTACCTATGTAATGAATAAATGCTGACTCTATTTTTAATAAATGAATTAAGTACAATATCACTCTCGTATGAGATGTTATTATAGTTGTGTAACAAGCTTCTCAGAACTGTACTAATTATTAACATGAGAACAGAATGTAGATACACAAACAAACATGTGATTCTACTCGGTGCTAAAAGTTGATATGAGAACAAAACAAGGTTTCTATTGTAACAAAAACTTGTACCTGACACATCCGGTATTGTCGGTTTACATCAAGAACAATGTTCGAACTATCAATTGTATCTTCCGCATTAAATGATAACAGAAAACGTATAACCATATACGATGTGTTATATTAACAATATATTCTGAACATATGCTGTAGCTTCCGGTAATATTTACTCATCTATAAAATAATAAGGAAAGAGTATCTATATAGCATTAACCTCATGGAAACTGGGTACTTTCCAAACAGGGCTTGTTCTAATTTGTTTTCAAATCTTGTTTCCTACTTTCTACCGACCACTTTCGGCACAGTTGAAATGCTTCTGCAAACATGCTCAACTTCACATTTTCTTAGGGTCAGTTCTACAATCGACCACTAAACTTTTAGTCAGCGCTTAGTTGACGCCAACTCTCATTTTTCGTACTCTCAATGGCCAAAGCGAGATTTGGCCTCAACTTATCGCTGACTAGAAGTCTAGCGGTCGATTGTAGAACTGATCCTTAGAGATTATGCACTAAATGTTGGGGTATGAAAAGAAGAACAATGTGTACGACAAATATTTACTTTTATACTCTTCCGATATCTTCGGTACGCTTCCGGTAGCTTTACATATTTAAAGTAATAAAATTATTGTAGAAGGCAGTTTGCTCAGAAATTAGGAAAAGGAGATACTAATGTCCCTAAATATTTCATATCCTAGGCTCTAATATTAGCATATAATTAAAGTGAAACCCTTATTATTTATCCTTTAAATCTTAGGAAGGGAAATTCATTACCTGGTAAGAGGTTTACGTTTTGAGTTCGATACAGGCACGTAATGTGGCCGCAACATTCGCCAAGTGTATGTTGAAGTTGCAGTTGACAAAAACGTATGTCGTCAGTGATTTCGATAATTATAGGAAGGAGACAGAAGCTGTGAAGATAAGCCATGATCTGGACGTAAATTAATGATTCCCAAAGAAGATCTCGACCAAGCAATACGAAGCAGCCCTAATCCAAGGGTAGAGGAATTAGAGGAAATTTTCTAGGTACACAGAACAATAGCTGAAAGATGGCTCGAATCAATGGTTTCATCACAAAGTTCGATCGTTGGATTTCACATCAGCTGAATTCAACTCAACGGGAGGGGCGCGTCACGACGATCTGTGGTTCCTTGCTTTCCGGATATAAAAATTACCAGTTCTTGACACTTATTTGTTATGAGTCATGAGAAGTAAGTTCTCTTCCGGAACGTGAATTGTCGAAGGACTTTGTGTAGCATATGAGCCACCTCTATCGTCGCTCAAACCACAACTTCATCCCAAGAAGTGTATGGGAAGATTATTGTTGAATATCAAAGACATATTTCGCTAGGAGGTCCTCGAACCTAACCAGACCACTAGTGTCACCTACTACTATCGACAGTTGGACAGACTGCGAACAACATAACCAGAGAAGATGTTAGGCGTCGTAAATCGCCAAGAAGTCATCATCCTCTAACATAACGCCAGGTCACATGCTGTAGTCATCACGTGTCAAAAATTGATGGTTTACTCCAGCGCCCTATTCCTCTGACTTGGCTCCTAAAGACTACCACCTGTTTTGCACTTTGCAGAACCCCTTTCGTCGGAAAACCTGTGATTATGTGGCGGCTGTCGTACAACGTTTCTTCGAATCCAAGAATCAGTAATTTTTTGGTGTGGGATTCATCTCCTCCTAGAAAGATGGCCAAAGTTCATCATTGAAATGGCGATTATGGACAGTCCATTTTATGCCGTTCACACTTATAGGAGTATATGCACAAGAGAAAAGGCTAGATTTGCACGCACTCAATAGTTTAAATATTTTCGATTTTCTTAAAGTGAACATGTGGATAATGCAATGCAGGTTATACGTAGGAAGTTGTTTTGCGATTCAACTGAACAAAAGATTTGATCCTGTATAGAAGCAGGATTATTCATTCTTCATTCCACAAGCATGAAACGAAAATATAATTTTTGCTGGCCACAGGTTTGGATCTATTGGTAAAAGATGTTAAAGGCTCAAATTAATTTAAGAGAAAGTTGTACCTGGAAAGTTGTCCCGTATGTGAGACAACATTCTTGTATTGTTTTTGACTAACATAGGAAGATTGAAATTCATATTAGTAGTAGATTCATATTAATTATTGTTAATAGATGTCACACATAGATATTTCTATCGGTAATACTTCACTAAATACGCGTATATTTGTGCAATGTATATTCAATGAGACACTATAGTTAGATCTCAAATATTCTCTGCTATTAACGCATGTACCGCAAAGTTATCAAATATCAATAACGTTGCAATAATTCTTGAAAGATTTTTTGTACCGGCCTTTCTTGCGTTCCGACTATACCCTCAGTCCCTTAGGTAACTGATTAACGGGTTTGTACAGTACACATGATTAATAATATACAACACAATATTTTGTATTTGCCTCTTAACGATAGTATGTATCAATTCCATTCGAGCTTAAATAATACTCAATTATTTACGGCTGAGAAGATTCGACAAGAAGGAATATTGTTATTTTATTAAATGTTCTAAAGAATCGTAAACGAATGAAAGAGGAAATAGGCCCATAAAAATCATAACTCAATTTCCTTTGCTCTTTCTCTCAAAAGCGTAAAAAATGTGTAAATAAGCTTCCAATAGTACACTTTCTTTCATCTATAATTAACATAACATTTAGGTGATACAAATTATACATTAAAGGATTTGACTATGCCCTACTCTAATTGAGACGGTCTACGTGAAAAGGGAAGTATGTTTTAACATTGCCTATGGGCCTTTTTTACGCATACCGTCTCAATTAATATCTTATTTTTATATGGAATGCTGAAAATTATAGCTATAATTCAGTACTTGTATTGAGATATATCATCATGGTATGAATACGTATTTCTCTTTTGAATCAAACACGAAATTGAATGACAAAGCGTACATGTTATAATTAAGATGTTGAAACAAAACTAAAATCGTTTATACTTAGCTCTCATGATCCAAAATTTTATCTTGCAATTCCAATGTGGATGAGTCCATTCGTCAGTGAATTAGATTTTGGATGCAGCAACACAGTTTTGCTTCACTGTATGATTGTCTTTATTTAGTTTCCTTCTGCCAGTCTCCCAAATTATGGTGTAATGGGTAGTTTGCTTTGAGCATAATGTTGTTGAGTATGGAGCGAAAACAATTAACAGAGTCGCTTTCTTACAATACTGTAAAGATTAAAATACATTTCACAGTATTTGAATCAGCCATGTTATTTGACTTAAATATATTTATAATCGCAAGAATTAAATTATTCATTTAACTCATATGAATCTACATTAACATCGATTCGTTTTTACCTGTTTTTAAATTCGTGCTTTTATGTTTTTACAAAATTCTTAACTTTTTTACTTGTATGATGAACAAACACTTAGTTTAATATACCAAGTTTAGAACATTGTGTTCTGTGCTTCACATGTGTTACTTATTAGCATTAGTCCATCAACAAAGCATCTAATATTCTGACATAATACCATTGAAGATTTGTAGGAAATGTACTAGGTTTGCAACATTGACAAACTGAAACCATCCCAATAAAGTTTAAAATATGCACCCATAGATACTAATCAACTAAATAAACTTAATTGTATTTAAATTTAAATCAATCGCTTATCATAGCAGACATTCAATTACTCTAATGAATGAACATGGCAAATCATCATTGGTTTACGTTTCATAGGTCTTTAGGTCATAGAAATACCAGCGGGAAAACCTTTCATCATCATCGGAGGTCGAACACGAACTCTCTTATCCAGTCTTCGTCCTCTTGTGGTTACAATCGCTGACTTCGAGTGAATAATGTGGAGATGGCTCGTTTCAGAGTATCACTAGAAAAATAGAAGAATAATACCTACCTAAGGACTTGACTGCTGAAAGAGATCTCGCCCAAGGGATTCATCTCTGTTATAAGTGCAGGTCGAGTCCGTTGTAAAGAAGAATTAAATTTATCGAACATGATTTAACGTTCTATAAATAACTAAAAACTATTATCAATGTCATGACGACGATGATAACGATTTATGTTCTTCCAGGAGGAAAACTTCAGTTTCTGGGAAAGTTGAGCCGATAGAAGTTTGCCGTTTGCTCCCATTTGTCCCTGTCGGTATCAAACCCGGTACTCTTGATTGGAAAGCACCAATCACACCACTAATATATGAGAAACACTCACCTGTAGGTACAGACAGAGTCAGAAGTTTGTACTCAGTCGTAAACTTTTCGAAATTACTTTTAAATGTAGAGAGTGATTTTAGTAAACAAAACAAATATAACTTGCATAAAATAACATTCTCTTTACGTTACAAAAAGTCGTACATGGGAGTATGGGAGTATGCGAGTATGGGAGCTCAATATCAGTTGATTGCGCTTTACTTGAAAAGAGTTTGAATCATTCCCTAAATAAATGAATATCAATTAAGTTTACTTAATTCAGTTCTTCCACTACAGTTCTTATGATTCCAAATTCTTTCTATAGAATTTAAAACCCTTAAAAATGTTTGAAATGATCTTCGAATCTCAGTTATTCACTTAGGTAAGTTAAGTACTCTGGAAATGTACACAGGAGAAATGTACACTCGTAATCTGCCTTTCAAATGCTTAAATTTCCTTTAGAGATTAAATCCCAATATACGATATCATGTTTGCATTCTTATTTTCTTTATGTCTAAATTTGTTGTTATGTAACAAATTTTTGCAAAGGCACCTATGGACGTATTATGTCCGTGCCTTACAAAGGAAAGTCAACACGTGTCCAAAATGGAAAAACATAAGCAAGTGGAAGATATCAAATATGAAACACTGACCATAAACGTGTGTATCCCCCACCACAATCACATCGGAAGTAGTAGAAATTCAGCTAAACGTGCCCAAAGCGGAATGTAGTGAGACCATTTTTTCTTTCCTACTACACATATTTCCGTTTTATGCAGTTTTGATGGGATTGTTAGCAGATTAAGTATACTGCACTAAACAGAACATATTATAGTATTTTATATCTTTATTCCAATCAACAGGTACATACTGTTCATTCGAAGCTACTCATCCGACTGTACTGTAAATTCCAATCTTTTATAACAAAACATTTAAATTTATTTTGAGATGGTCAAGAATCGATAGAAAAACTTTGCTTATCCTCCCGATTGCGACTGTGTCAAAATTGGGCAAGATGTCAAAATTATAAACTTGCTCGAAAGTGAAGAATCATTAGAAAGTCAAACACTTGACTATGGCAGGAATTCAAACACCCAGAAATAAGTTTTTTTTAACAGATGGATCCATTTCAATTACAGTTTATAGTTCAGTCTTTGTCAGTCTTAGTTTACAGATTCTGTTTCCAAGGAAATGATATACTTTTATTTTACTTGTGAATATACTTTTAATGTAAAAATAAATAAATAAAATAAAACTCAAATGCTCTTTATTTCGTCTGAAAATTTGGCGAGAACTGTGTAACTTATGGGGACGTGTTTTTCATGCGATTAATCACGTTATCCTAATTTATTCCGTTTAAAACACTCCTTAACTGAGAATGTGTAAATGTATTTAAAATAATGACAGAAATAAAATCAAAATGAACCTTTTTATGATAAGCTGCAGGCTTGACTCACTTTTAAGTAGTGTTTAATTTTGTTATTCTTCATAATTTGCAGTTCCCTGTATTTAATTCGGGAGGAAATAAGTTATACACACGTTTCTGAATTTTGCCAACATCATATTTGATTTTTCCACCAACTATAATATTTAATTTTACTTGGATACATGTTGACGAACCCTCGTTGCCAACTATCTAAGCACCTATGGACGCATTTTATACAACTAATAACTGTTTTTAAATTAATCTGCTATCATATTATAAGCCAGGAACGACCAAACTTGCTGAATCTAACAAAAGGAATCTTTTCATTTCGAAAAACAAATGAATGAAGAAGTGTTCGAATGGGTCAGTTACGTTGAGGTAAACCATGAAGATTTAACTAAGACGAAAATGCAATGCTTATTCATTTTATCTAGTAGTAAATCAAGGTCATATTAATCGTGTTAAAGCACAAAATAAACGTCTGCAGAGGAACTCAAAAGTGCAATAAATTGTCTGCAATGGAAAGAACTATTGAAACTTAAGATGGATGATTATTTAGAAACTCGATTGCTTTTAAAGACTATGAAAGGTGTTAACATATCCTTCTGATCCACTTCCGTTCTACCATGTAGAGAGATATATCCTTGAATCTGAACCATTTTACGTAAATACATTTTTGGTAAGTAACGTGTGTTTGACAAGAACACCACTAATGATCAGCGTCTTCTTCAGTGTTCTCTTGAAAAGTGCAAGTGCTTCAGCGTAAGTTAAGCTTGATTGGAAAGTTTTCTTTTCCTAGTATTTGGTGTTCTAAAGTAAAATAATGAAAGTATGTAACACAGTTCACAGACAGATGATCGGCAAAGGTTGTTGCGATAGTTTACAATGACTTTCTCTCAAAATTACGTTCAGGGAATTACTGATTACATACAATACTTATAACGATAGATAAGCTAAATAACATGAATGATCCGCTTCTGTGAGTAAGTACAAAAACTTACATTTAACAGGTTTCACAGTTCTAGCATCTCTCTGGAAATTTTCTAGGGAACATCGGAATATCTGGAATGTGGATAGTACTTCACTCAACAGAGGATCTATTGAAGATCTAATTTTAATTCTTCCTGTAAATATTACACACAAAAAAATAAGGATTTAGATACAAACAGAATATTCGAAAGCTTATGTTTAGTTTGCCTAACGCATCTGTTTTAAAACTACATTTTGGGTACTATATCTAATATTCATTAAAGTCGAGAAAGTTGGGTTATTTTAATTTTCTTATTTTAATAGATAATCAAAGTAACGTCGCGTTTTAGCCCACGTATGCTATATTGAAGTACAGAAAAGTCTTTAAAGAAAGATATATAGTAAGTAAAAATCGTTTCTAAATGTTTAATCTGTCACACAGTTTGATCCATTTGATTTGTACGTCCATTTTATTTTCAGATTTGAGATTCATAGTTACCAAAAGACCGCAGTATGGAGTTCCTTTCGGTGAACTTTAATTATCAGTTTAATTAGAAGTAATTTGAAATAGATCTACATTATTCATATGTTATGTAGCAAAGAATCGGTTTGTAAACTGTCTTATCCTAAGTGCAGAATTTTATTTCAATGTTATCTCAACTGTAAACTTCCTTTAACTTTTTGATTTACGGGCGACGAAGATCTTAGTTCCTGTGATAAATATACGACTACCGTTTGACATTTGAACTCAGGTTTTGAAGGAAGTATAGTAAAATCATTCCTTCCAAACTTAGGTGCTTAGCGGTCTCCTGTTGCAGACCCATCTAGTGGATTCATTCTGTATAAGTGTCCTAACTTTTGATAAATAATAAATGTACCTACGAGATAGAACAGTCGCTAGAGTATTCGCCTTGTAATCGGAAAGACCTGCGTTCAATACCCGCTGCTGTCCATCATTACTAAGGTTTTACTCAGCCAAACTAGACAAATCACACTGCGAGTAAGGCTAGGGCATTTCCTGCACCCCCCCAAAAAAAAACAAAAGTCCTTCGAGTTGTTGTTATTGATGATAGATATGCGAATTTGCGCTGAATCTGTAGATTAATGAACAAAATAAAAATAAGGAAGGTTTGTTCTCTAGAAGTGTATTCTCTCATTTGCGGTTTACCGTTCTTTAATTTATGCTCGGTCTCAGCGAAGAGATACTTACCTAAGAGTATCTCGTCTTTTAGGTCCATTGACAGCGAAGTTATAGCTAACGGAACATTATAATCCCGCTCATTCCGTCCGTCTGTCTGCCTTTGTCTACTTACCGACTTCGCTAAACCGTCTGACAGGAAGAGCACTAGATTGAAGCACTGTAAAGCATAAACATTCTTGCTGAACCTCAAGCACAAACAAACTTACTCTCACGACTTATGCCATGGTTTAATCATTTTTCCATTGGTCAATTAGGGATCACAATCCCCATTTATTGAGAATATGTTCCATTTCTATGAAAGCAAGCGCAGCATTTGACATGTTGTTAGTAAGAAAGCAGTAATGCTGCTGAAGTGTTTGGCTGACGCTATGTTGCTTGCTTTCATAGAAATAGAATATTCTCAATGAATGGGAATTCTGGTTATTAATTGACAAATAGGAAGTGATAAAACCATGGGATAAGTCGTGTAAGTAAATTAGTTAATTTTGGGGATTCCGCAACATACATTTGAACTAATACACTGTTTAAATCTATAGTGTAGTCGTTTAATTCAAATGTTGATCACTAAATATCGTTTGCATCTAGTGAATTTTCTGTGTGACGATTTAGCGAAGTCGGTAAGACGCTCGACTTCTAACTGAGCAATCCATGTTCAAAACTCACTGCAGCCGTAGCTATTTTTTTCCACAGTACCGAAATCAACACCGTATGTTGTGTTGATTTAACACACAAAAGTGGTAGTCACGATGGGACACCGCATTGTGTTGAATTAACACAGCTATTTTTTGCAGTGTAGAGAGATGCTTGAAGTGTCGTTGCAAAGATCTTGACTAATCTCGCTCAGAGTAGGCGGAACTGTCTTGTTTTTTGCAGTAGTTCAATGTTATCAACCCATTTAAAAATACATTGTTCAAATTGATTCCTTTCAATTAGACATAGATGCACCAAACTTGTCATAAACATTATTTGACACAATAGCAATATACTGTGGGTATTACCGTTCCCAGGCACCCCGTTGTCAGTAATGCCAACCCGTGCCCCAAAATATATATCATAAATCAGAAAGTGTAGAGACGTTACTGAGGTGTAGTTGGAAAGATCTCGGCTAGACTAACTCAGAACCGCTGGAACAGTCTTGATTAGTGCAGTAGTTCAGTGTTCCAAACCCACTTTTTAAAAAAAACAACTCAATTATTCAAATTCCTTCCACTCAGTTATACCTAGCTAAGCCAAACTTGACAAACATTATTCGACAAAATAGAAAAGTATAGTGGGTTTTATCGTACCTAAATACTAAAGTTGTCAGTGTTTCCAGCCAACTTTACAAAATTAATGGTTGCGTGGCTAAAATGCTGTCAATGGACCGGAGCCTTCGCAATTGCTACTAGAATCGCAGCTCTAACTTGTTTAGCTATCATCAACATTATTATCATCATCTTCAATCTTAGCAACATAATATGAGAAAAGAAATAATAGAAGTTACCAAATTTTAATTCTACTTATAAGTTTCTCATCTCATGAACTTTCTTCACAAACACGAAAATTCGCTTTTAGAAATACATATATATAGAGAGAGTCTATCAGAGTGGTTGGTTTCATTCCTGTCAGTTCAACGTGCACGTCGAGAGAGATGCGATAGAGGTGTTCGGAATTCCACAATTGACTTCGGACGTGCGAACACCTTTAATGCGGTATACTTGGCATCCACAAGGTCAATGTAATAGCAGGAGTGCTATAATAGTTTGGTTGCTTTAAACTACCTTGAAATTCAGGATGTCTAATTTTTATCACTATCTGGAACCATTGTGAATCTAGAGAGGCATATATAGTCAAAGTTGAATACAAAACAATAATTTTGATCCTGGCTCAACTACTATATATAGAGTAAGTCCTAGCTACTCTCTTCCCCCATCCTTGCCCCGACCTGTATAATAGTTTTTTTTGCTTGGGTTGCCATTCCTCAGACGTGACACCTTAGGTTCATCTACAGTTCACCTAGTTATTTTTTTTAATTAATAAAGCAGGTTGCATAGAAAGAAGTTAATGTAATTCTGTTACGTAACTCTGCAAAACAGCCGTCCTGAGAGCACACTTGTCCATCTTTAACAAAAGTTACCCGGTAATTCTGGTGCTTCAGAAGCATACAGTATCTTTCTTCTAATGTTTGTTAAGAATCTAAGGGACAATACTATCTCATCGCAAGGTTTCAAATTTTTAACATAATTCCTTACTTTAACGGAAGTTCCAACCTTCAAGTTGTTCACCTGTAAATCTTAAAAAATGGAAATGTGACAAGCGTGTTCTAAAGACGTAAGAAAACAGGCGTGAGTGGTTGCTTACATTAATAACTACTTTGTTACAATATAGGCCAGGGAATTTTCCAGTGTGATTATTTGGTTCAATCGGACGACAAATATAATTGAAATAACAGTTGACACGCGTTCATCGTACTTTTAATTGCCGTAAAGCTTGAATATTAAAGGTTATGTATTTATATTATGCGTATAGAATTCCTTACATAGTACACGAGCGAGGTAGTACATGAACCTACAGTTAATTTCATGTATCAGGGGCCACATATTTTGTAGAACTTATGTGACAGGTTTTGTTTCTGCAAACGAAAAATAAAAGAAGGAAAACGATTTTCTAATAAGTTAATGAGTGTAAGCTAAAGTGAAAGAAAAATGTACATATGTGAACTTCAAAGAACACTAGATGTCAGCACCAAAAAGCGGGAAATTCAAATTGGTTTTCTTTCCTCATATTGAATGAAGAATGTTATTTTTTCTTGTTAAAAGAAATGTGTTTATACTGGAAGTTTAACAAGTGTTACTGAAATATTTGGATTTGTATTTATTTTGTAAATAGAAAAAATGCAGTCATATTTGTAAAGCTGTCTTAATACCTAGGGCTTGATGCCAAACTAACATCCTCATAAATAGTATTTACATAAATTGACATGTGACAGTTGCAAGCTCGGATACAACTCATAAAACCCACTCATGTGGAAATTCACACATACCAAAAATTAAATAAAACCATTACATTTCATTAAACCACTTATTGAGTCAAAGGTTACAGCATGATACTCGGAAAGCAAACAAATTACCGTGATAAACAAATGTAACAATTTTAATGTGCGTCTGACAAGGCTAGGTGAAATAGGCAATAGATAACAACTACATGCTTTAAATTAACTTTCAATTGAATAGCACATTAATGTATTCGGAAATCTGAACATCATTGTGGGAAAACATCAACACAGTAAAATGTAGTTCATTCAAATATTATTTGCGACACTTTAGGTCTTTTGCTCTCAATATATTTAAATTCCTTTTATTTAGGGAAACCTCACCGATGAATGTCAAAGTAAAACCTATCGTTACATTAAAGTAAAACTTCTCGCAATGTAAAGAAAACCGCATGAACGAACAATTCACACATTTCACAAGAACTCCAGGCTCATTTTAGCACCTGGAAAAAAACGTTCACATGGCAAATTGGGGTTTATTACACCCCAGTAATCACCAAATCTTGCCACGTTCACAACACTATATAATTCATAGCCAAAAGCAAAATGTTAATACCTGTAATATATAGGAATGTGCCAAATCCTATTAATTTGAAACAAGTGAATAATGTATTATGTTCAAAATAATAAAATATGCTTTCTGTTCAACAAGCGAAATGATTCTCATTAGAAAACAAAGTAACGTCTTGGATAAATACAGAGAACATTTGGTTTAAACTATAAATTTAAAAACTGTCAATTACTTCTATGATCTCTAAATAATCGTAGAAAACTGAAAAGCGAAAGATGTGGAGCATTTATGGAACTTGAATATATTACTTATTTTTTCATAGCTAATTTTGCGATAAACACGTTTTCTTGGACATATATTACATATTTTTATATTGTGTGTTTCAATCTATATCTTTCTATTTCGACAATTAAAGACGTCAAATACGAGGGCGTAAATTAAGCGACCAAATATGGTACTTCTTTATTAGTTATATGCTTGTATTTAGAGAAACTACAGATTTAAATAACCTTTAAAATAAGGAAAAACTAAACTTAAAAAATCAACTTCTGGGGGCAGAAACAGATAAACAAATTCTCATGTAAGTCTAGAGAGGGAACATACCAACATGGTGGACATGATTTACACATTTAAATATTGGAATTTTATGAATAATTTAATAAAGACTTAGCATTACTTACACTCAGAGTAAATCGGTAGCATTTTTAATTCATATTATTTTGAAATTACTATGTAACAGAACTATTGTTGTAAACAATTTAACTGGAAAAAATTATTGTCGCTTACATTGTTTTGATTTATAATTTGGAGTTTTCAGTTTTCAATGTATTTTGCGGGTCAATATTACGCATATCTTGGGTCAGGGTTGCCTGAAGGCCATAAATTCATTTAAAGTATGTAATAACACTGTAATATCTAACCTTAAGTAAGGAATTCAAATTATTATCCTTTATTATCACAGATATAAAATACATCCTTAATAAAATATTTAATAATATGAGTTATCTTTCTTCTTTATACAGTACTCTGGTAGCAAAATGAAATCTGCTCTGCTGTTTTGGTGAATTTATGGAATATAATAATTGAATAAGCCTACAGCAGTGAGACAAAGAAGAGAAAGAAACAACCGAACAAGCATAATAATGAAATGAAGTCAATACGACTTCTTTGTCCTTTTGAGTTTTGCTCTAAATAAACTGCATGAATTTAAGCAAACAAGATTCACATAAGGAAATGCACAAGATATACTGCATGGTTTATTATTATTATTATTATTATTATTATTATTATTATTATTATTATT
>JAGDQP010004671.1:0-16096 GCA_022664845.1 Lepisma saccharinum | reverse complement strand
TTATTATTATTATTATTATTATTATTATTATTATTATTATTATTATTATTATTATTATTATTATTATTATTATTATTATATGTCTCCGTGTTTTATAGGTCTGTAGCTGTTCAAAGCATGAAAATTAAAAATACACTACATTATATTATTCTATTTGGTAAAAACAAAATACATTAAGTGATGCCCAAACATCTATGTTTAGAAATAGTAACGGGAACTAGCCAATATTAACAGTATTATTCTTATTATAGTTATATTTTCTATTAAACAGTTCATATTATGAATCTGAAAACTACAAAAACGAATGGACCAAACAAATAACTGAAGATATAATGGAAATGAGATAAAAGAAAAAGAAAGCAAGAGGAATGCTGTACATAAACTAAAAAAACAGATTATTAATTTCCAGCATACAAACTATAAGGCGCTTTGGAACATCATGACTGTCAAGACAACTAACATTATGTCACAAACAAGGCATGAATTTCGATAGATACCCAAACAGGACATCAATACCAAAATAGTTAGATATGTAATGTGTTTAGCTTTCTTTATTATGTTCAATAAATGTTTTATAATGTGATATTAACTTATTATTAAAGACAAAATTGTATTTTTTTTTTTCATATCTTTTCAGGTACGTACCTGGTTACTTTTGCTGGTTAATAAAGAAGTGATCTAAATCGGAAGTGTGTGAGTAATCCTTTGAATTTTAGAGTAAAAGTATTATCGTGAATATTGTGTTGAAACTAAGTGACTAGGCCAATGTTCAAAAGAAACTTTTATCCTTGTGGAGAGAGCATAAAATGTTCGAAAGTGCAGATGTATTAAATTGTGCGTAATGTTTGTATGCACAGAAGATACACCATACCTTAAATATGAGTGGACGTTATTCCGCGAAGTACAAGACATTGTATTGGATCACTACTAACTATCCAAAATCTAATATTGATACCAAAGTGGTAGTTTAATCAAAAGCTCCAAATAAACACTTTCCACTTCAACATAACTAATGAACTGTCTCACACACACGTAGTGCGTCACGGAACGAGACAAGCTGCAATACGATGGAGAAATATGGGGGATGTATGCAGGATGTAGTGGCGCCTGCATATCCTCGACTTCTGCGATATCATTCTACACTGTTCGAGACCGAATCGCCGGGTGCATTTTCGTGTTGTAGCAAAACTCTTTTTATCTTTATAAAGCAGGATATTTTCTGTCACGGGGAAAGCATAAACAAGTTCTAACTGCGACATTAAGCTCACCAATAACAGCACTACCCTTGCTAACAAGCTGAACATGCAGAAACTTATCAACATTTCGCCACACACTCAACCTTCCTTCCCAAACTGCTCCATTTTACCAGGCTTTGACGTACGTGCCCTGCTCGTATACACTGTTGCCTCTTGTCAAAATTTGTAAGCAGAAACTTCCATTTTCGTCTCCTCTAACAATATACCTATAGACTCAAAAACCACGCGAGTTTTATTTTTTAAATATTTCTGACACACTGTCATTCTTTGTGCCGACTGCTGCTCTTCCAGTTTATTCGATCATTTCCTTTGCCAGTTATTGTTGTAATCAAGTTTATGAAGCCGACGAAGTAATGTTTTTTTATATCCCTAAGGGCCTGGATAACACTAGAAGTACTTATATGCAGGTCAGACTTGACAACTGGTATAGAGCAGCGTCATTCCGCATAGTAGTTGATCGGCAAAGCTTATGTCTCCGTCAGTAAAACATTTGTCCTTTGGGAAAGTTCAATGTTCCTTCACGGTGAGTAGTAAGATTTCCTTGTCAATCGCTTTCGCCTTTAGTACTTTTTTCAGAAAAATCAAAGTATCACCCGAAGAGTAGTTTTCTTTCCACAAATGTTGTGTCTTCTGCTCAGAGTCAGAACTGACTGGCAATAGGACAGGTCGGTGTGAATATTCTTGTTCTACAACCTCTCCCCTATACGAGGGTGTGCTGCATTCAACAGTGGGCACCCTCCTACTTGATAATTTAGACCTGACTCAAAGCTGAATCAAGTCTGCTTTCACGAGTGTCTCAACTTAATGCAAGCTTAGCATATCAAGCCAGAAAGGGTAAAACAAGGATTAATAATAAAGTCTAGATTACGAGAATCACGGTTAAAATAGGAACAAAAACTTAAAGTAATTCTTAAAAATGATAAAATCTTTGACCTGGATGGGAATCAACATCCATAGATGGCTCTGTTTGAATGTACGTAAAATAATACATTAGCAGTGCACAATCAATCTACTTTTCTACTCAAAATGTACAAAGCAATACGAACATCCAATCTTTATTTAACGTAACATGTTGCCATACATATTATATTGACTTTAGTTATGTTGGTTTGTTTTGTTTTCCATACTATATTTCCTTTCGTGTAGTGACCCATAATTATTTGTTCGAGAATATCATCAGTAAGTGTTTGTATGATCACAATATATTTCTGTTATGTGTATGATGGCTGTTATGTTTGGATCAGTACAAACTGAGACACTAAATCACAAGTTTCGGGAAGAAAGTGTAACTAACATATTATGGCGTCAAACTAGGTGAGCAGGTGAAGTAGTAGGATATTCATACTGTGGGCAGAATATGCGTTGAGACAGAGATTTTGGGCAAATGGTAAAAGGAAAGGAATGTCATTCGGAATACCTATGATATCGAGGGAGCCTCGTAACCATGTTGATGACTGTTATTTTTGCGCTATAAACATTAAAGGATACAACACGAAGAACAAGAAAGGAATATCATATCCAAACATTTCCTTGGTAATAGGACCAGCACAAAGTTATGCCTATACTAATCCACCTGCCTATTTGGATGTATTGTCTTCCTCTGAAAATAGTAAGGCACATACAAAAAAGGGCGATTTACCAACCTCGAACTGCAGAATGTGCTCCACAGTTATTTTAAGAGCCATACGAATAGGTCCGTTATTTGTGGGGGGAGGCAGGGGCAGTTGTCCCCACTCTGGAATTTTACTTGATTTTTTTTTTCAAATTACACACAATAAGTAAAACACGTTATGTGCGTCATGCACTGCGATTAAACAGATTCGATTTAAATATACGCCAATGACTCTTTAAAGAAAGTCTCATTACGAACTACTATTTTCACGGGGAAATACTGCTAGTCTATTTTCCGTGTTTCAACGCAAGGCAGTAAAGAAATACTGTAGATACGGTGTGGTGTATTTTAAACTGATTCTCGAAGGTTACATATTTGTAGCAACTAGTTTACGAAAAAGAATAGACCTCGGGGTGTCCGAGAGGTTAGAGCGCTCGCTTTCTGTATGCAGGGTCACGGGTTTAACAGCTTAGCCATTAAACGGAGTGGTTTGGAACCAACTTTAACAAAAACTGTTCGTACCAATCTTATAAGCTCACTAGCTCGTTTAGGACGTTAATAACAATTCACTCAAAGAAAAAAGACAATCATGTCTTGTTTTGCTAATTCACTGTTTTCATTTTATTAAAGAATTGTAATCTGTCACCCTCCATCTGCATTCTTTCTAAATTTGTACGTATACCTGCATTTGTGTTTACTTTACCACCGGAAGATTCTTCAAACGGGTGCAGGTACACACTAATTCAGAAGAGCAAATTTTTTACCCTTTTTGTCGATGAGAAAGTAATTTCATAAAAAAACTGAAATAAGTTTTATTGAACTTCAGTCCACAAGAGTGCTTTTTGACAAATCGCTCTCGCTTTGGATACAAAATGTGACCTTTCAAGATGGGATTCTGATGCTTTACGGATGTTATTTATTCTCCAAAATTGAAAGAAAGGTGTATATCCTTTCAGAGTGGTTCACACTGCAACATGGGTACTAAGCAAGTTCGTTATCAGCCATTTTATACATCAAATTATGACGTTAACCGTGTTTAGTTAAAAATGACAACAGGAGACCTGATATTGTTTTCCTCAATGACATCAATATACCAGAAGTCATCAGGAGAAAGAAATATATACCATAAACAGCTTTGTTCTCAGGCTTCTGACAGGACGATAAAGGCCCTTTCGAAGGCGTTATCACGCAGTTAACTGGCTAACGAAGGTGTTAGATCGTTGGATTGTCGCCCGGAGTTTAATTCACACCGAGTTCAAGTTTTTCTTACTACTTGTGAATTACTTGGTTCCTCTTTCGCTATCGAAAGATGAAATATTCGGCCCAGTTCGAGCGGACTATCCGCTCTTCCAAATTTGATGTCTAGGTTGATATATACATCGAAAGTAATTGCATGGATACAATTTTCCGGAACATACCTTAATGAAAACTAAGCAACCTGGCTGCCTGGAAATTCCTAGTAACTTGACTAAAAAAAGGCAAATAACATTCAGTTTCTCAAAGATAACGGGAGAGAAAAAACGAAGCTGTATTTGAACGTAGGTCGTCCAATTAAAGTCCAGCATCTTTCAGATTGAACCTCACAGCCATTAACACGAAAATTATGGAGATTGTCAGAAATGCCAGGAAACCAAAAAACATAAACTAAGTTACTCTCACGACTTACACCACGTTTTAATAACGTTTCTAATTTGTCAACTAGGGATCGGAATAACCATTTACTGATAATATCTCCCATATCTGCAAAAATAAGCTATCAAAATGGAGGCAGCATATACTTGATTAGCATTGTATGTATGGTTAAGACAACAAAACATTTTCTCTTTCTGTGCAAATCACACTGGAACTGAACACGGTGACCTTCCAATAATGTAAACTAAATTAATCGGGGCTTTTTCAGTATTTTTGGTGACAGAAACCCTTTTCCTTCTGCTGTTGCTGACCTCTTCAGTCACTTCGAATCTAGTGGTGAACGATTAGACGAACGATGGACGCATCGGACACGCTTTACAACCCATCTGACTGGAGACTCTTAACAGATGCTTACTGAATTCTGTTTGAAAGGAATATTGTTACATTCTAGCTTGCATTATTTTTATTAGTACACTCTGTTGTTTGTAAGGAAAGTTACGATAACTTGAAATTAATGATCTCATAGTTAAAATATGAAGAGCGCTTGATTCCTTGCCTACCCATGCTTCCTATGGAAATACCCATGCTTTCTATGGAGATAGGATAAATGGGCAAGGACAAACACTGGGAATTAAAAAACTGTCGATCGCGCAGTTCTACGGGCAGGAGAAACAGGATATACACACGCACCACTTGTAGATCCCGCTAAGGTGTTACTTCCACCACTTCACCTGAAGCTGAGGATTATAAAGCACTTTGTCAATGCTCTTGAAAACGATGGATTGAGAATTCTTCATTATTTGATTTGTTTATTGTTTCTATGTTGACCTTAACAGTTTCTGAAATTAAATGTTAATGGGTTCTGAAAATTTCAGTGCAAACCGAAACCTGTAGAAGAGGCAACTTACAGATGACAGAAACTTGTCCAATGCACAAACTGTACATAAAGCAGAAACTTCGCTAATACAGAAAAATATCAGCCTTCTACGATTCTCAATCCGGACAAAGTTATCAGTCCCTTCCGATTTCCACCCATAACAAAATTTACATTCGCGTTGAACTAGTTTAATTTTTATTCTTCTATTATTATAATATATGTGAGGTAGAATAATGAAATCGTACTGAGTGAATAGCGTCTCCAGAAGATGTGTGCTTTCGTTCATCGCATTGCAATCAAAATATCCCAAGTTCCATCTACGGAGGGGACACGTTTTTAGTCCTGTTTAGGACATCTTCTCCATCCGGTGTAATTCATTGGCAAACCACCATGGGTTCATCTTTCCTGAGGTTCTGCGTATCATAAACCTACCTCTGGGTACAATACTCGTTATTATATTCATTCACAATAACTTTTGTATAAGTAAATTAAGTTTACTTTTACCTTAGCACGTGTAACAGGGTGTACAACAAGGAGTTCACAATGAATCTGTACCATCCCTAGTCCGGTACATTTCTTTTAGCTTTAGAAATTCCAAGTGACGTCATCCGGATCGTTGACTCCCCGTTTATTCAATAGAGGGCCCCACTTGTTTTGTTAGGTAATATTTTATTTTTGAAGTCTAATTTTTCAGGTTGGTTTTATTTACTGTAAGCGGCCTATTCTTGGCATAATCTCTCTCCCACTTGAATGCTTCTTGATGATAATGATGTGCGCAGCCCTCTTACGTCTGATTTACATGCAAGCTTATGTTGCTTGCTTTGCGTGCAATTTGAGTGAGTAGCCAATTGAAGCACGTGTTTTTTTACGTAGCACGTAGAACACGCAATAAAACACATGTTTTGATTGGCTACTCACCGAAATCGCACGCAAAGCAAGCAATGCAAGCGTGCATGTATATCAGCCCTTATTATCGTTCTGTTTGCTGATTAGTTTAATTATATAAGCTATTTTGAGTTTTAAGTTATGAGCAGGATAAATTAGGTAACAAAAAGGGAAATCTAAGAATTCGTAGCATTTTAATTTATTTGTGCATGTTTCTTTCGTTTTTCCTTGCGTATTTGCGTTTGTTTTCTGCTTAGCGTCGTTTTAATTCCGTCGTTTCTGGACTTGAGAGTCAGAGCGTCGGTCATGTTTGTAAGGGCAAGTAATTAAAATTTCGTCGTCATGATAAATTTCAGATTTATGCCAAAGAAGATCGTTTAAAAACTCATATTTAATTGCGAAAGCAGTAATATACATCGCTGAAGCGTTGAAGTTAAAAAAAATCTTGAACTAATAAAACTGTCGAGCGGAAAATATCTTATAAAGTTTAAGGTTAGGCTGGCCGCCATGTGGAGTAACTTTCAATACCTTGGAGAAAACTAGTTAATCCGGAAATATCGTATACATCTGTGCGAGTTAGCGGGTGTGAAACATTTACATAAAGTTTCCTAAACTTATCGGGTCCATGTTGTTGAGAATGTTCGTGTAGTATGTTAGAATGACCAGTATGCAGGGCTAAACAGTTACCTTCGTCGGCTTCATGGATCATCTTTGCATAGCGATACGTGGTGTGACTTCGAAAACCAATTATGTTTTAGGAAGGTAAAAGTTTGGACGCCTTCAGTGAGCATAAAAATGGATTATACTTAAATTTGAACAGTGATGCTTTAATTAAATACATGGAAAGTCAATGTAAATTAATTTGAAATTTTTATTTAAAAATGTAAATTCATTATAGCGTCCATTAAGCATTCTACTTAAAATGTAATTTTCGCAAAACTACAAATTTAATGTCTCAAAATAAATAACAGACGGTGAAATTTGTTAACTGGTCTTGTAAATAGTTGTGTTTTATCAGTGTTTGGTTTATAGATATTCCTTCTCCTCAATCGTTTTAGAAATGCTTTGTTTTAACTTCAAATTCTCGGAGGAGGAATGACTGTGATGTGTGTTTTGCTTCCTGAATATGCTATCCTTATTTGTAAATTTAATTTTCTAAGGTAGACGTTCTCAGTCAATTGATATCAATGTGTTGCAAAACATTTTTAGATGCTTCTTTTCCATTCCAATTTACGTAACCACCAATAGCAATTGACTTTGTAAATAAGTAACAGTCTTCATTCTGTGTGTGAACAAGTATTTTGCAGTGTTTTCACCTGCAAAATATATACTCGCTTTGCTTCGCTTGTGGCGCTGCCCCTTTTGGTGGGCTGCGCCCCCTTTATCGTAACAATACTCTCAGTGGCAGACTGTGGTCCCATGGTACAGATCTGCCCCTATAGAAGGTGTACTGCTTTCATTTTAGTAGCCCCAACCGTTTAGGCTGTGTATTCTATACAACAATGACTTTGGCGGCCATTTTGCATCCAAATGACGAGTTTTTCAAAATATCGCATTTTTTCTTTATCTACTCTTGATCAAACACCTTCATACCAAATTTATTTTTTCGAGCTCTAGTAGTTTGGCCTGGGAATATTGATGATCAGTCAGTGAGTGAGTCAGTGACCATCTGGCTATATATTATATGGACTCGCTATGCTTCGCTGGGGGCACTGTCCCAAGGAACTCCTGGGTGCTGCGCTCCGAACTTGGGTCTTTTGAGAGGGCTGCGCCTCTTTTAGCGTAACCAGACTCTCCGGGATGTTATTTCCCTTTGGTGCCGATCTGCCTACACCCTCCGGAGGTCTGCGCCCCCATAGGGGAAGTTTGCCCCATTTATTGTAACATTTTTTAATATTTTCCTAAACTTCTAGTGATCATGTACCTTCATACCAAATTTCGTATGTCTAGCTCAAACGGTGTGAAAAATGGACTTCGTTTTCGCCATTCTGGATTCAAGATGGCGATTGTTTCAACATTTTGTATTATTTTCGTAACCTGCTTGTGATGTACCTTCAGACCAAATTGCATTTCAATAGCCCCAGCCGTTTAGACTGTGTATTCTATACAGCAATAGGTTTGGCGGCCATTTTGGATACAAGGTCAAACACCTTCATACCAAATTTGGTGTTTCTAGCTCCAGTAGTTTGACCTGGGAATTTTGATGATCAGTCAGTCAGTCAGTGAGCATGCGGCTATATAGTATATGGACAGCACTCATATTGTGGTTATATGTGCTATAACAATATATAATTCTTAATAGTCATCTTGCTAATTTTAAGCAATTTTTGCGTGCAAATTTGGTTATTGCAAATGAGGCAAAATTTGTATCTTCTGGTACTACTGTTTTAGAGCAAATTTCGGTCTGCCTGTTTAATGTACAAACTTTTAGGTAACAGTTTAGTAAATCTTTTCTGGACAAATTTGGCTGTAAAATTATTTATGAGGTAAGAATGTGATATAAAAATGTTTGAATCTTTCGTGTATGTATTGCTGTGAATATTGAAACTGATTTTATTACAAAACTATGAAATGTTTGCAATGGAAGTGAAATAAACTAGGATCTTACCAGATTTCTAAATATTTGATTTCAACCCACAGCTGATAATTTGAGCAAGGTAGCCTGTTAAGTTGTGGCCTTAAATTTGCACTCGCTATGAGGTCAATAAAGTTAATTAATTTCCAGTAGTTCTTATTTTCGGGTACAGTGAGATGATTTTCGTGTGTCACAGTCTTTCAAGTGCGTGAGTGTGCTCAGTTTAAGTGTTTTTCTTAGACTTTTTTTTCTGGCGAATTTATTAGGTTTAGTGTCTGGCTTATTTAGATCGTAAATAGTCCCTTGACTTACATTTCCTTTGGAGGCATGAGTGCAGCAAGTTTGTTTATCTGATACGAGAGACTTTCAGTGTGTTTATTAAAGGAACAGATGATCTTCGATGTTTATGTATAGTGTTCTGCGCAGTGATATTTATTCTACGGTACGTGAATCCCTGATGAGAAGTATAGTTCTTCGCAGGTGTAATGATTAATATTAGTAGAATGGCTTTCTGATGGAGAGCAGCCCTTTCTTCGATACGTAATAATTCCCTTTGATGTTGTTTATGTTTTTAACTGGTAACAGGCGTTGTACCAGTAATGAAGCAGTTGAAGTTGCACTTCTCTTATGCTAATTTGCACTTCGTAGATACCAGATGACAATTCTTTTTGTGCTCGTGCTGCCTGGGACAGTGTTAGTACAAGGAACAATATTTTGGCGTTTTTCTTTTTCCGTTGCGCGATTTGATTTCCCTCAGTGTTTCCTGACAGGGTACCAAGTTGAATTCTAGTGTTTTGATATCGCTCGCTTGGGGTCTCGCAGGTGCCCATTGACTGGTGCCTGGCCTTCCTACTACCAGCGGTGTGGCGCTTATTCGCTCCTTTGCCCTTGCACCGATTTTTGCTCTGCTTGAGTAGTAGTTTACCGCTGACCGCGTGACTCGTTCAATTCAGGACCGTCACAAATTAGCATTCGTTTAAACATTTGGCAAACCTGGGAACCAAACACTAAACATAATGAACGTTAGGCAACGGACTTGTCAACAAATCAAGTCAGTGTTGCCAGATGGACGGAAATTCCACTCCGCGTAGGGAAAAACTGCTCAAAATCTACCGAAAGGTAAAAATGGGAAATTTTCTTAAAATACCTTCAAATGTAGGGAAATTCTACTTTAGTATATTTTTACTTTCAATTGACTACATGAAAAACAGAAGTTACAATAATACACAAGGCAGCATAGTTGTTATTAGAAGGTGAAAAAATATAATCATAATATCATCGTGGTTTACCTTTGAAGTTGCTACTATTGGAGGCATCTGCTGTTTTCAAAAAGAAACAGCTCTACAAACTGGAACAATCACATCCACATCTAGCACCGCGGTAAGTTGCAGGAAAGGCAAAGAAATTAACAATGGACTAATGTTCGCAATATTGCCATTTAGGTTTTCTTTTTTAACAAATATTAAAGAAAAGAAATTGGGTTCTGTATTCAGATCACGAAACCAAAGCTTAATATACAAATACACTAGAGCGTGTTTCTTTTTAATTCACTTGGAGTGTTTCTATAGAACTTTGGGCTGACAGTTTCATTTATTTTTATGTTATACAAGACAGGGTTGTGATATACATGTTTTTATGTTGTGATATAAATATTCTGAATGTTAAAACATGATAAATTATATTTTGGGAGGAAAACATTCTTTCAAAATTAGTGATGGGAAGAATAAGGCAATTTTAACTATTAAGGTGAGTTATCATTTCGATACTTGTATGGGAATTTATGTTTTCTTTACAAGTGATGTTCTTGTGCATTCTAAAGCGAACAATGAATTTTTGTAAGAGAGTCAATGGAATTTTATTTGAAGAGCCTTTCTTATAATAACAACAGCTGCCGCAGTAGTAGTACTAATAATAGTAGTCATTGTTTTATTTGTCACCGAAAGAGATGGAGGGGGAGGGGTTGATGCCCGATCAGTAATTGTCCTACTGGATGTAATTGCAATGGTTTTCCCTCCCTACAAGAAAACGGATGCCGTATCAGGGAAAACATACGAGGTTCCAGGAAATTACTCCCGAATTTTGAATTTGAATTGATTTTAAGGCCTTTAGGCAACTATGGCTCAGGCCGTATGGATGATGATGGGATGAATTGGTGGAATGAAGAAAGTGGGAGGAGCCTGCAGCACCCCGAGAAAACCCACGCACACGGTGTTTGTCCACGACAAAGCCCACATGCTATGAGCAGGGATCGATCCAACGACCCCTAGCACCAGAGGTGAACGCTTTACCAACCAAGGAAATTACTCCCGTTTCCCATATAAATAACCCCCTGGTAGTAGTAGTAATAGTAGCACTAATAATAGATGTAGTAGAAGTAATAGTAGTTGTAGTAGTAAAAGAGGCATAGTAGAAAATTTAAGTGTAGGGAAATTTCTTGGAAAATAGATATTTTTTATGCTTCAATAGGGAAATTTAATACCGACCATTTGCCAACACCGATTCAAATACAACTCTACCAGTTATATGATGTTCTTATTTTGACCTCAAGCACGAAAACTATTTAGAAAATGAAGTCTATGCTGGAGTTTCATTTCTTTACAAGAACGTAAGTGGATTTGACTGGAGTTTTCAATATGTTCAATAATCGTATTGTCACACTTTATAAATAATTTCGATGTCAAATTTTCTTTGCAACAAGTTCATTACGCACGCACACACACTTAAGGTATCATTTACGCAAAATACATTTCCGTCAAATATAGTCTTTATGTCGACAAGCGCAAAATGAAATAAATTTTCCTCCTGAAGTTATCAAATGCAATATGGCCGTACCTGAGACTTACATTAGTCTGTTGTAAAACTATCATCCAGCTAAAGTTTTCCCTAACTAGTAGAGCAAGAGAGTACAGAATAGTGAACAGACAGTATTGGCAATCGAGTAGGTAGAAGTGATTTACTATTATTTTATTGTTTTTAAAACTGTTGAACTATATTACCTTCAACGAATGAGACCACAAACTAAGAAAAATCCACAAAGAAGAAGAAAGGATCCAGAATGTACTTTAGGTGTATCCTCTTGTAAAGATGTAAGTTTATATTTAAATCATAGCAACATGCTTTTGTTTTCAAAATTTTAGATTTCTCGATTGTTGTATTTTGACAATAACTATTAACCGACATTTAAATAATTTTGAAAAGATTGTTTGGAATTTGAATTTAGTTTTAAGACTTTTAGGCAACTTTGGCTCAGGCCTGATGGATGATGGTGGTGGGATGAATTGGTGCAATGAAGAAAGTGGAAGGAAACGGAAGAACCCCGAGAAAAACCTCCGTACAGAGTGTCAGCCAAAAACCCACATGGCATAAGCAGGGATCAACCTACGACCCCTAGCACCCAGAAGTGAGCGCTCTACCAACTGAATCACCGCGGCTCCAAAATGAATTATTGTACAAGTTTCTGTATAATTTGAATTTATTTAATAGCTTCTAGCATCTTCAGCTCAGCCCGAGATAGGTTAGTTAGAGGATGGACAAAGTATCGCCTAGAGCCTTACTTAAAGAACCATCCCGGAATTCACCTTGTGAAACAGAGAAATTTTGGCAAACCTGTCAAGATGGTTGGCCGCGGGGTTCGAACCCACGTACCTACGTATTGCCGTTTCGAAGTCCGCTACTTAACGCCTGGACCACGAGGGAAGGGTACGTTTCCGTATAATTCCCTAAATATTCAACATGAGGAGGAGTTAATCGTGTTGAAAAATTAAAAAAAAAAATAACCTCTC
This sequence comes from Lepisma saccharinum, assembly GCA_022664845.1. Taxonomy (NCBI): domain Eukaryota; kingdom Metazoa; phylum Arthropoda; class Insecta; order Zygentoma; family Lepismatidae; genus Lepisma; species Lepisma saccharinum. Next base: position 3,477 of record JAGDQP010004671.1, on the reverse strand, counting down.
TCTCTTCTTTTTAAATAAGCAGGAAGCGCTACAGAACGTTGGTGTTAGGAAATGTTAAAAAAATCGATCGGAGAAGATCAAAACACATTTTATTTCGTAACCGGTGACTAAACCTGGATATACCAATACAATTCTGAAGCAAAGTCGCATGCATCTATGCGGTTCTCTCCAGGAAAAAAATACTTAGATAACAACAATGAAGATATCAGGAAATGCTAATAAGAAGACGATCTACACTTCCTTCTCTGCTAGTGGACTCACTGGGTTTTATGAATAAAGTTGAACAAGATGAGTTTACTCCAATTAGGGAGGGTGAGGGTTTACTCCATTTGGTATGAATAAAGATGAGAAAGTTGAGCAAGCTCTTTGAGAAGTCACCCAGCGCAAGAGCAAAGAGTCAGCACTATCGAGATAGCTCTTTATTCGTACGAATAAAACAGAGTTCTCTTTCACACTTCGGAGTACCCTCTCGGAAAATATTAAGTCACCTTATTTGATGACTCAAGCCGTCTAGGAGTCGCTGCTGCATTCATGAATTTATGACAACCAGAAATATACAAGGTCCGCAGAAACCTGCGAGGTGGACTATAAAACTCTGTATTGCTTTGATAAAGAAAACGTGAAGTTGTTAAGTGGTTTCCCTAGGAGAAACAAACGAAACAAGAGGCGGAACACTTACTAATGAAGAGAGAATACGATTTTTTTTAGATAGGCATACTTGAGTGATTTGGCCAAAGCGGAGTAGGCGAGTACATAGGTGTGCACCACAGTACTGTGTCTGTCACATTTTCAAAAGCTCTAGAGAGTTCGAAGTCCCATTTTCTTCTTAAGCCTCGTTACCATGTTCGCTAAATTCTTATTCAACTGCGATTCTATGACAGGAACACCAAATGATTCTTCATATTTTTCCTAATGGTCAAAAATGCAGATGCTTTCTTTTGTCTTGCTTCAGGCAACATGGATTTTCTCAAGATGATTGGAGAATACTTTATCATGTCCACAATTGCCGACAAAGATTCATCCTTTTCCCCACAATCATCTTCAATATCACTCATTTTTACCATGCTTGTTTAAATTACACAAACAACTGACAGACTGGCCGACTCGCGCGGAAAATGGAGGAAACTCTGTGAGCATGCTCAGGTCACGTAGGAGCAAGTTCTCACAACTACGCTAGTTTCTATTCATAAGAAATTTAAGAGTTTTCTCACAAAACGGAGCATGTTCACCTCACTCATGAGCAAGGTGAGCAGAGTCCGTTTTATTCATAAAACCCATTGAGTTGTATAGAGCTTTTTGTTGCGTTCAGTATGAACCGTCCACAGATTTATAGAAAATCTTACTGCACCATGACATATCTTTGCCCAAATGCAAACGAATAGGGGTCCTAGACGCTCTGATTTTACAGGGGGCCCCCTTTTTTTAATTTTTCAGAGACCTTTCCTGGTATCGCTATAAATTATTTTCTGGGGGACAAATGTCCTGGGTTTTCTCCCTTCTTTTGAACTATAATTAATATTCAGTGCTGTAAATCATCAGAAAATTATATAGAATATGTAGAAATCTAAACTATTTATATGGAACTCTATTAGTCTCATCCAGTGAAATGCTACCCGCTTTATATAATAGCAAATAGCCAATATTTCAAGTGATTACTTTTGTTTTACAAGCATGCTCTTCTGTGTAGTGGCCTGAGCTACATGGGTCTAAAGACCATAAATAATTCAATTTCTTCTGCAAAACGTCCAAGTGAGCTTCGCTATTTTTTAAAAACATTTATTGTGGTTTCTCACCTTTTTGCCAACTTAAGTGTTTTCGGTATACGAAAGTTTCTAGATCATTCTCTTTATAGTGTAGTGCAGTGAAATGAAATAAATGTCATTATAAGAAAGTATTGTGCAAGGTTCTATGAAATGATATACAAAAGGTATAAGGTTCCAGAAGATCCGTTCATCACATGACCACTTTTCAGACAAAAAAGTGAAGTTGAAGAATCAGCATGTCTACGAGCCAAATGTTGTGAATTAAAAATGGAGCATGCCATAGATTTCTGCCTGACAGAATTCTGTAAGGTAACTAGCTTAATACTGTTATTCATTTTGTATTTTAGAGAGGTTTAATATTTTAATGTTTCTGACCATTTTATGTACATCCAGTACGAAAAGGAAAGGTGTCCGGATTTCTCTCCACAAAATATAGCATCCCTAGAAATAACCGATTTTCTGACTAAGCTAAAGCTTTGACATACTCCTTAGAGTTCGGATCTTGACTCGCGTGACTTTCCTAAAGTTTACTAACGCATCAGTGGAGATGCGACGCCTCAGTGGTAGAGCTCTCACCCCTGGCGCTTCGGGTGGTCGGTTTTATTCCTTTCTCATGCCATGTGGGCTTTGTGGTGGACAAACACCGCGTGCGTGGGTTTTCTCGGAATACTTCAGTTTTCTCCCACTTTCTTTAGTCCACCAATTTATTCTATCATCTATTCGTCCTGAGCCACAATTGCCTAAAAGCCTTACATTCAAAATTAGAACTAAACATTAACGTTTGCCGATTTAAATCCCCTGATGGCGAAGTGGTTGCATATTATGAACAATGTCTGTAGCCTGCTCCAATAAGCGTTTAGCATGGCATGGGATGTTCCATAGTGTCATAATAATGTAGCGAAAATAATTTAATGCTTCTATTTTATCGTGTCTTTTTTTTTAAGAACTTTGAGTCTTCCTCGTGTAAAGAATCCCAACTTGTTTTCTTATCAAGGAGCTTTTTACAGTTATGCCTTTTCGCTCTTCTTGATTTAAAAAAAAATCGTAAAAGAGTATAATATGTTATACGTGAAATAAAATACGTGACATACGAAATACGCCTGATGTTAACCAAAACTTGGTATGGTGGTAGCCCTTGATCTCAATAGTAACCATATGCAGTATTATGCTGTGAGTTATGAGGATCCAAAGTTGGGATTTGGACTTCTATAATTTGTGTATCCTGAATTTGCAATAAAACTAAAAAATCAATTTAAGAGCGACTTGTTTTTTTCTTTTGTTAAAAATCCACCTGCTGTTATGTTACACAGTCTATTTTGTGTGGTATAGTGTTAAAATTTGCATAGAATTTCAAAATGCTCTCAATAGTTAAATCCGTGGGGGGATTTTTTTTTACCTGTCTTTGTGTTAGCCGAATATCGTTTAAAATGCAAAAATTTTGGAACACGGAAAAGCCAGAGCGAGAAAGGGATGGAGCGAATAGTCAACTGTGACCTAACGCTGTTGAACTCGTGTAATGCGCCCTTGTTAGGCTATTAATTTGAGTCAATTTGTTAAGCTGAGAGCCCATTCTCGTTCCGACCTTGACACGTGTGCGTAAAAAGGATTAGATTTACCGGCACTGACGTCATACTAGTCCCTTCAGACAGATAAATAAAGCTGCTTATCATATTTTAAAATATAATAAACTTGAGTGTAGGCCTGTAATCTTTCT
>JAGDQP010004670.1:73332-83409 GCA_022664845.1 Lepisma saccharinum | reverse complement strand
CAAATGGAGTACCGGAGTGTCCTTGGTACTCCTGGGCACCTTGGGAAGGTAAAGGGGGTCGAGCGTGGGACTGACTAGCCCACCTCACTTAATACCGTAGGTCAAGAAAATGTGGAGCGCTACCTCCACATCTCATTTAGTGGGCACACACACTATTTGGGGGGTTGGCACGGATCCCCTGTACCCTCCAGTGACTACTACACCCCTGAGTGTGTCTGAAATGTCCCGGTTTTTCACTTACAAAATCTGGCAACCCTAATTCAAGCTCAACACAAGTCACGCGGCGAGGCACTGTGTGTGTAGGCGGCTTTAATCGTTTCGTTGTTCATCTAGAGATGGCGATGAGGAACAAATTAAAGATTGTACTACATCGTACTACCGTGGATCCTGGACACACCGTGTATAAAATACGTCGTGGAAACGATCAAAATTCATACGCAAAATCAACAAGATGCTAAATTTAAGTTTGAAATTGATTCGCAAACAAACAAAATACTAAAACTACAGACCTTTAGTTATATTTTTATATGGTAACATATTTACTAAAAACACGTCCTTTCAGTAAATTGTGGGCCTAAATTCAAATACTAAAAGGCAACCATTCTTTGTACGATGTCATAGAAATGACTAAATAAAACTTAGAGAGTATGAAATTTCTTACAGAATTACTTGACATATTTCACAATGCTCTCCAGCTAAAAAGACAATTCTCATTAAAAAAAAAAAAAAAAGGGAAAGGTAAGTCGGAGAGGCCGTGCAAGGTAAGCTGGTCTTCATAAGTATTTGCATTTTTTCCCAGGAGATGCCTAAGGCTTGAAATGTAATGCGTTGTAAAGTCCCCAGTACTCTCTACATCAGCCTTGTCTGAGATTGTTTAGGTTGAAGAACACCATCTTGTAAAGAAAGCTATAGCGTACGTATTTTTCAACTGTCGACGTGCGACTGATTTTGTGTCTACTACCTAAATTTGTTCAAACAACACGCACACATTTTTTTCATCTAGAAATAATTTGGTAAAAATGAAAATAACTATGAAGACTTGTTGTGGAAATACGGCTTCTGTAACTAGCCGCTATGTTGTAGTATTTTAAATCTCAGACCTAGACCAGACATGTTTTGCAGTATTCTTAGTTGTATAGTGAATATTAGCTTCTTTGTGGTTTGGTTATTAAAGTCTTTTAATATCCTTACGCAAAGTTCATAAGTGTTGAAAAATAGATAAATTAATGCACAAAGTAAGTACATTACGATTTCTATTAATAAGTCTTACTTAAAGTTGATTTAACAAGCTTACGAAGGGCACAGACTGCTAGGCGAGCAAGTTAGAGAGAAGAATCGAACTTACTTCTTCCACTCTCTAAACCTCGTTCCCCATTAACTTTCTTTCTTGTCTGATATTGTGATCAAAAGAACTGATCATCTCTTTCTTAAAATTTCTGCACAAAATAAAATTCTCTTCTTCTCTTCTTGATATCTTTACTGGTAGATGTCTTGTAGAGCAGGGCTGATATGTCTTTGATTGTTGTTGTTTTTTTCTTATTGTTTATAGAATTCAATATTTACATTAATCGTCAAAATCCATTTTGTGTTGTTAATTTTATTTGTTTTTTAAATGTAAGTAGAGTTAATCTACATATCGAACAAGAAGTTATAGCTTATAAGAAGAACTCTTACATACGTCAGTCATTACCATATCTAAATATTTCGTAGAATATAAACAAGACACATAGAGGTAAGTATTTGGAGATCACTAATTTATCATAATTAGATATTTAAATTGTTTTTTAGTAAGTTGAAAATGTTATAACTTGTTTTGATATTAGGAGCTAAAAGAGAATGATGGTTATTTGGATCTAATTAGGACATTGAAAAGAGTAGAATGGTCTTTTGTGTAATTTTAACATTGGGAAAATAACATTAAAATGATCTACTAGAGGATGTTATGAACCGTTACAGTACGTCTTATAAGCTAGTTTGAGTTTGTACAAATGAGCTTTAGTGGTGATTTGTTGAGATCGAAGTGGGTAAATAATGACCATAACTTTACTATTAGATTTTAATCCCTCGAATCATGGTGAGTAGTTTTTCAAAATGATATGCGGCTCATTAATTTTATGTGCTATAGCAGAGGATTATCCTTAGCCCAGTTGATAGCCCAGTTAATTTGAATTTTCTTTTTAACTCGTTCTAATAAATCGGTCCACTTTTGTTGTGTTTTTCAATTTTCAATTCAGCTGAGTTTTTTTTGCAAATTGGTCAGTGAAGTTTTGTATTTTTGAGTTAAGCTTCTATATAATAGAATCAAATTAGTGTTTGGCAATAGTTAACTTTTGAGTCACTAGCTTACGTATGTTGAATTTCCCTCTTTTTTCCAAAAACCTAGAATAATCCATAAGTCATGAAGTATATTTACAAAGTTTTTCCTCCATTATTTTTTGTCCATAGGAAAAAGTAGGTCACTTGGTAGAGCGTTTGCTTAGCGTTCGGAAGGTCCTGGGAATGATCCCAGCGGCCGCCCATCCTGAGTTTTTTCCAGTGTTTTTCTTCAGTTACGCTAGACAAATACCTACAAAACTAGACCCTGACCGACTACCAGTACCTTAAAACATGCTCTTCCCTATACTATCCGGTTCTGAGCCATGGATGCCTGAAGGCCATAAATACATTCTTAACTTCAAGGAAAAGAAATTAATAAAATCACAGATATTAGGAAAAGGCTGTGTCAATTTCATTAAAAAATTAAGTTTGAATGACGCCTCTGTTAACTTAGTAACAGTGACTTTAATAATTATTAAATGTTCTGTTGTTTAACTTGCTCTAATGTCTAAAGAGAATTAACATAACGTGGACTAACTCATCTTCATTTTCAAACTACTTAAAATATTTGGTTCACTTCTCTGTAACACGTTTATAAAGGAAGAAAAATCACCGAATGCGTACCATCGAAAACCTGTAAACTGCTGCTAATGAGGTCTACACGACTGCCGTTCCATATTTTTGTTTACTATTTTGGTTTGCTTATTGGCTTTTTATTTGTATGAGCTGTGCTCTAACGGTTCCACTGTAAAAGTCTACTACTTTATTTCTGTTATCCGCTTTCTATGAGCCTATAGAAGTCGTTAAAATGGAGATTCATTTTGTATTGAGTACTGCTAAACACATTTATAAAATGCGATCACTATTAACACACAGTAATGGGTATATTAATTTTATTCTTTAAGGGTCCCCTCGCGCTCGCCCCACTTTTTAAAACTTTTTTCAAAATATTTTAAAAAGTAAGAGCATTATCACAAATTTTAGAACATAGAGCACTAGTACTTACAAATTACTACAAAATACAATTGACAGCGATCTCGAGATCTTGTCTATTGATGAATAATGAGACTATAACTAAATAATGACGTCATAATCTTTGAAAACGTATCACTCATCAATGGACAAGATCTCGAGATCCGTGTCCATGGCATTTCACAGCAATTTGTAAATACTATTGCGCTATGTTCTAAAAATGTGATAATGCTGTTAGTTTTTAAAATCATTTTAAAAATGTTAAAAAGTGGGGTTCTAAATGATAACAAGTTTTACTTAAAAAAAAATAGTAAAATCTATGAAATACGCAGTTACAAAATTGAGCGAAATTGTTTCTATTGGTTAAATTAGCTACATAATTAAAGTCTGCATACAGTCATGTGTGTGCATTTTAGTAATCAAAATCAAATTGTGACATTTCCGATAAAGCAAATAAATATTGAGTGTACGAATACATATTACAACTGGAATTAAACTCCTCAAACGTGCTTGCTAATATTAATTATGACGCAAACGCAGAATCTCGTGAATATCCATCAAAAGTTTCTTATCTTACTTGAGTTTAAGAAATAAAAGGAATTACTTCCTATTTCTGTCGTAATGTAATAAAGAAAATTAAAAAAAAAAATTCAATGAAGCTGCGAGAAAGACCAATATTTAGGTATTTCAGCTCCTAATAACCCCCTCTATGTGTAGCGCAGTCCATGCTCATGAGTATTTCAACAAACATTTGTTAATGATCATACGGAGAGAATATTGAGATCAATACATATGCTGCATGAGATAATCTAATCACGAATGTCGGCACCAAGATAAAACTGTCTGTATTATTCAACACTACACGTAAAATAATCCATCGAACGATTACCCGTAGATCAATGACAGCATGTATAAATACGTTCATATTTTGAAAAGTTTTTTTTTTTTTTAATTGTCATCATACTATGACCGCAGGTATCAAATGTGATCCATGATTGTCTCTGTATTCTAGAAGGGCTGGTCAAACAATAGTAAGATTCCACTTACGTTATCTTTGTTTAATAATTACGGTCGGTTATACAAGAACGTTAATTCATAGGAATAATGCATAAACCAAAGATGGTTCTCAAATGTTACAATACATTTACGGTCACTCCTTCTAAAAAGTTGCTTTAAATTTCAGGCACTGTTGGCAAGACGGCAAAAACGCCCTCTGTTATCATCTATGGTTATAGAAATAAGAATAGAAGAACGCAGGGAAGAAAGATAAAAGATGAACATTAATAATCCTCAGAAAGAGAATCAGGTTTTCGGTGGTTTACAGTAATGTATCAATACTTTAAACTCTCGTGATTCTAACAATTTCTACTGGCTCCAAGTAATTCTACCGAGCCGCCGTAGCTCAGTGGTAGAGCGTTGACGTAGCATTCGGAAGGTCTTGGTTTCGATCCCAGCAACCGGCCATCCTGAACAAGGTTTTTCCAGGATTTTCCCCTCAGTCACACCAGGCAAATGCCGGGATGGCACCTTCAACATAGGCACTGGCCGACACCTTTCCGAATCCTTTCCCTTCCCCTATCCTGGCCTGAGCTTTAGATGCCTAAAGGCCATAAATAAAATTCAAGAAAATTCAAGTCCAAGATATTCTATATCAATGCTAGGCGACAAAACCACTGCAATCCTCATTTCGTAAATCCTCGTCTTTCCCCCCCCTTTTCAATTTTTAAAACATACAGCAAGTTAAAACTGTACTTGCCGAAGACGAAGAAGAATTTCTGTGATTTATTCAACATTTCTTACACCGTGTCCAGGAATAACCTTGCTATAGGATGGTCAAGATTTAGTCACTGGCTACACTGTACGAGAAGTGAAAGTATTATCTTTCAATGTGATCCTGGTGAAAGATATTAGAATTCTTTAGAACAATTAAAGGGTTTTGTCAGAGAAGGCGATAAGCCACACAGGCACTAAAAGGGTGATTACCATTTCCTCGCAATCTTGTGATATGTGTGTACAATCTGATGTATCACTGCTTGTTGTCGGATGGTTCATGGAATCTTCAGGGTTCATGGTACGAAAGATGGCACATAGATGTTATGTAACTGCGTGGAAATAGTAATAACGCCTTTATTGTACGTGTGGCTTATCTCCTTCTCTGATTGAACACCTTAATTTGCAGATTAATAAAGCATAGATGAAATGTTAACATCGGACCTAACGTAACATAAATCCTTACTCGGCCGCATGCTTCAATTATAACCTATGTACTAACAAGGAAATTATGTTCGTCTAGTGCGGAATTATGTTCGTCTCATACAGTGAGATGCACTGAAATCAGAAAGGACGTGAGTTGATAATTTGCTGTCCAAACTGGCCAAATGATCTTTGCAACATTGTATGCAATGTTTGAATGTAGAAAATTGAAAACATGCAGCTGGAATCTTTATTTTAAGATATAACTATCGTTGTAAACGTTTCGATGTTTTACTAATTGACGGGCATTTTCACAAAACTCGGTATTTGCAAAAACGTTGTTTGTTTGTTTCAGGAGAATGCAGTTTCTTTTAGAATATCCTCCTCGTATATGCACGACTAAGGAAAATCAGAGAAAATCTGAAACACTATGGTAATCTCCTGAATTTTATAAGTTTATTAAACAAGTTGAAACTTTCGATCATGTGGATGGAATCAAGGAAGTACAATAATAATAGTAATAAATAATAATACACACATATCAATCAGAATAGACATTTTTCCAGACCGATTGATTCAAAGTAGTGTTAAAACGTTACAAGACACACAGTAAGTAGAAATCTCATGTTTCATACAGAATGTAGAATAACTAACTTGAAAATTTCTACCAATGTGCAAAGGAAAAAAATATCTGACATCTTTAGTACCGCTGGAAAATCTGAATACGCTCTCAGTCACTACTCTTTTCGATGGCAACATCGCGATTAGTTAAAGCGGGATTGCGGTTAGACGTAGCATTAATGGAATCGAAAGAAAGGAAGGGTGATCATCATCTGGACCTACGAGCATCTAACTACTAAATTCCACCCTGGCTCTGTTTTCTTCTTTCTTCTCTGTTGATTGTTTCTCTTTTTCCCCCTGTGTCTTTTACCTTCCTCATGGCTACGTGATCACGGGACAGCTAATTTTCCAAACCGGTTGGAACAACTTCGGCAGAGACATGCCACAAAAAGAAGCAAAAATAACTCAAGTTATTGATGAAAATTTTGTTCCAAACAATATGGACAGCATTCATATTCTTTTTTAAAAACTGAAAAATTGTAGTTCTAAAGATGGTCATATACGTCATTTCTAAAAGTTTTATGAAATAAGATTCTGGCCTAACTTTTTTAATAAAAGAACCATGAGTTTACGCCAGTGGCAGATTAATAAAAAATATTTTATGTCATTTGCACAGAATAGTTTATATTCATTAAATCTGTGGTGTTCTAAAAAATCCAATAAGGTCAACCCTGTCATAACAATGGAACTTGTTAGTATTATTTTGAATTTAATTGTAATCCTAAAGATCCTTGTGAGCTCTTAGGGACAAGACCAACAGTTTATGTTAAAGTGGACTTCAAGCCACTACATTCAATGGACTCCAGTCGAGTTTGAGCCAGAAAACGAACATGCTAAACTATTAGCCAACCGGGATATCGAAATTAGTACTCGAACTACCATAAAGAATTGCAAAACAATAGAACTAGAATGATAATTTTTCTTAAGATAAGGTCAGATCACATTTAATGTTTCGTTATTTTTTTTTATTTGTTAACAGACATCTACAGTATTCACACTTGATCACAGGTTTACGAGGCATTGATTGTTTTTACATTCTACTTTTATGTTAAACGGTTTTGAACGGTTTTACATTCTACTAACGGTTTTGACAACCACCTTTCGCTTAGAAAAAATTAGGAAGTCAAAGTAGTTTCAGTTACTATTACTAGATTGCAAAAAAAATAGCTATGTTAATTCAACACTTTTCGGTGCCCCAGGACGACAACCATCCTTTTGTGTTAAATCAACACCGTTTGTTGTGTGATTCAGTGATTTAACACTGTGGTAGTGCTAGTATGACACCTTCCATTGTGTTGAATCAGCATTGACAACACGCCCATTGTGTTGAATCAACAAAATCAACACCGTTTTTTGGATTGATTTAACACAGAAAAGCGGTAGTTACCATGGGACACCGAAAAATGCTGAATTACCACAACCATTTCTTGCTATGTAAGTCACATTAAATCGCAAAAAAATCATTGTTCTTTTGAAAGGATTTTGTATGTATTTCCAATAAATAGATCAGGGATGCTCTACCTTCGAACTCAATGCATTAACATTACATCACATTACGCCGTTGTCCTTTCTCCTCTATTTCTTTCAGAATTTCTAATGTCATCAAAAGATTACATATTGTCGAGTCATTTTTGATCAGTTCAAGGGCAAAAGAAAACAAGGAGTCGGAAACGTTCCATGTACGAGTTCGTCGACCTCCATGGCCGTGAAAGTGTAAAATCAGACATGATTGCGATTGATCTAGTGGTGCTAAACAGACATTTCTTTTTATAGATAACATTGTCTCAAAGAATTTCATTAACACAAAATTTACAAAACGATAGCATAAATTTCAAGCGTATAGTGGGTGGCACAATGACAGCCGATTTAAGGATGGGTGGTTTCAAAACATTTGAATTTCGACCCATGACAAGCTGAAAAAAAATAAATCTTAATATTTCACTCATAATAATGTACCCGAATGTCTGTTAACAAAATCTCATCAATGTTATACATTTTATGAGATTTCTTCAAATGATGCTTGGCGTATTTATTTTTTCAATTTGTATACGAATATGATGCAGATCATTTTTGGACCAACACATTTCTCTTATGATTATGAGGGATGAGAGAAAGAACATAGGACTGTCACAGAATATATTTTTATTGACGAAATCAAGTTATAATATTTATATCCACCAGTTATTGATTAGTGCAACAAATATCATGTTATTTTACGTGGACACTTTTAGGTTTTAATTAACCCTTTGTTATTTGAGAGTCTTCAGGTCTCAGATTCCGCCAATTGAATCAGCAGTACACTGCAAAATAGATAAAAATGGATATTCCCTATTTCCCCCTTATTAGTTTTCGTAAGATTTTTTTCTAGCAACGCCTTTCATTTCGAACATATTTTGCGCGAACAAATTAGACTATAAAATAGTTCCATAAAATTTGAAATTTTACAGCATTTGACTTTAAAATTATCCAGCTTCCACTTCCACAAGGTAGCATGTTTCCAGGTCAATACATGCATTCACTATTCTTAAACTTGAGATATATATCTAACATTCATTATCATTAGTGATCCACTCATAGCGGATGGTCTTTCAAATCAAGTTTAACCATCTCCATTCCTCTCGAATTTGCTGTTCTTTTTTTAACGTATGATTTTTTTCCTCTTCAAAACTATGACTCGCATTCATCGTGAATTACCGTATTTCCCCATGTATAAGACGCACTTTTTTTTTTCAAGATTTTGGGGATCCAAAAGCTGGGTGTGTCTTATACAATGGTAGTAGATTTTTTCAAGACTGAGATAGTTGTCAAGTCATTTAAGAAGTGTAGTATTTCAAATGCTTTGGATGGAACTGAGGATGAGGCAATATATGGGGACAGTTATTCATCAGACACAGATGAGAACAAACTAATGGATGTGAGTTTCGGTAGTGATGAGGGAAGAGTTGACAGTGATGAGTGTTTATAGTGATGTGTATGATTTGTAGGATGAATAAAACTACTTTATATATACTGTAAGTTCCATAATTTCATTTTTTCTAAATTTCATGTCCGAAAATCAAGGTACGTCTTATACAATGGAGCGTTTTATACATGGGGAAATACGGTATGTCTAATGGTACAGTTTTTGGTGCGAGTCAAATATTGATATTTCTGGTCGGGAAGTGGGAACTTCCATGTGCGACCTTTAAAGCTATTCCAGGAGATGATGCTACGCACCAACTGACAGAGCTACCCACAAGAAAATCTCGTTTTGAATTCATTCTGTCCTCAATTCTCATATTCTACCAAAAAAACTGAATTCTTTAGATAAAATGTACATAAAATCATGCTTCCTTTTTACATAATATTCAATATTTATTCACATTACATTGAATTTTACTATACTTTATCACTTGTTTCGAATGTCGATGAAAATAACTTAAAACAGTGCCTTGAAACTGTTGAAACATTAAAAAAAAAAAACATTTAAAACGTTTCGGAAACTATCTTTGTCTTTTAATTATGAAGGAGATAAGATCTGTTCTCCTCTTTGTTACCGTTATAAAGAATCGTTTATAAAAATTCTTTTTCCCCCATTCAAAAACAAGTTTTAACACCATTTTCATTTACCTGGAGATATAGCAATTCATAGTGCTCCAACCTCCATGTTTGAGGACGTCACGCAGTGAATGACGATGATCAGCAAGGCACTAACATAGAGGATATCTACCCAAACACATTCACACAACCCGTAATTTTCCTTCAGGAAACAGCTCATAAAAGTCTATGAATTCCTTTCCTAATCATTAGTAATTCAACTTTCGGCACAAGATGGACTATGGTCATTGGATGATTACTTTCGGAATGTCTTATCACACAGCAAGAAAGTTAGAGACAAGAAAACAGACAGGAATATAATGATGAAATCAATGATCGTAATTTTGAGGTATGTTTTCTTGTCTCTAACTTTCTTGCTGTGTGATAAGACATTCCGAA
>JAGDQP010004670.1:57578-69728 GCA_022664845.1 Lepisma saccharinum | reverse complement strand
CGGCCATTTTGGATCCAAGATGGCGACTTTCTCAAACTGTGAGAAGTTAATATTGCATTGTCATCCAGTTCTGAGCTATGTTTACAGTTTCAAGTCCCTAGCTCATCGAGAAGTTAGTTTAAAATCGATTGCAAAATTTATACCGAACAGACAGAAAGCTAGTTGATTTCTTGTTATTTTATTATAGGTCTATTATGTACCGAACAGAGATACAAGAAAGCGAGTTAATAAATACCTGTTAAAATGGCTTGATTTTGCCCAGGATTGAATCCAATGGCGAACGTTTATTACTGACAAGGAAACTGTATCCGGTATAACACGAAAATCAGCATGAAACTTAAACATTGCATTGTGTGATGTGTTCAAATGAGTATTATTACGTTTCGAAGTTTCGCGGAACACGGGTTACAGGACTTCAACGTTTTTGAAATTTTGTTCTGAACAGTACGCAACACAAATTATGCATTTGCCATTCACTTTTATATAAAATGTTGCACTGAAGATAATTTAAATGTTAGATTAAAGTTATTGATGAAGTTGACGTGTTAATTAATTCCTCTGATCCCTGCCAATTGCGAATATTATATAAATGCAGGGTGACCCAAAGGAAATTTCCCAACCCTTTAATTTCGTAACCAACTGATTTCCAGGATGAATCCCGACACATGCCCCTTTTAATTTCAGGGAGAAGGTGCCATCGTAGTCAAGCATAGCATACTGTCCCATTTTATTGTGGTCTAGTGGCAAAATGTGAAATTTTCTTAAATGACAACTTGGGTCAAGTAACACATCATGTCAATGGTCTTTAGGTTCTCCTTACAAAGGCATGTGATCATTTACAAGTCTCCTGGAAATCAATTGGTTACGAAATTAACGGGATGGTAAGTTTCCTTTAAATCACCCTGTATTTATATAACTTTCGCGTTTGGCAGGGATCAGAGCAATTAATTAACACGTCAACTTCATCAATAACTTCATAACATTTAAATTATTATCCTCAGTGCAATCTTTTATTTAAAAATGAACGGGAAATGCATAACTTCAACACATACGTATTACAGTGCTGCCTAATGTTCAGGCGTCAAGAACAAAATTTCGAAAACTTTGAAGTCCTGTGACTGTTCCGCGAAACTCCGAAACGTAGTACTACAGGAGTGTTCATTTGAACACATCAATGCACTGTGTAAGTTCCATGCTGATTTTCGTGTCCCATCGGAGACAATCTCCTTGAGAGTCGATGAACGTGTAGTTTCTTAAGCCATGGAGTTAGTTAGTTAGTGGTAAAGTTGTAAGGTATTATATAAGAATAATCACTTAACGAATTCTCAGATTACCGCCTTCGTCATGTTTCTTAATAACCCCCGAAAATTAGGCAATGATGACGTATTACTTGGTTATAAATGAAATATTTTTTTTTTCTACTGATGCCCTTGCATAATCTAGTACCATTAAGTATCTTGGTCTGAGTTATAGATGTCTACAGTCCAAAAATTAATTCAAGTTCAACAATAAATGTCTCATCTCTTACATAAAGTAAAGAAAAATGGGCCAATATATTAGTAGCTTATAAAGTTTCCAGATGCCACAAACAGGAAATATTCTCCTACCTCAATGTTTTTCAATTGACTGTAGCAGTACCTATATTGAAGAATGCGAGATGTTTTGATGGTATTGTCACGACTAAATAACTTTGATAGCGCTTATGGATGGAAAGTTATAGCGCTTCTTGTATTGCAACCCTCTCCCGTGTTACCGCCTTTACCAATCTTAACGTATCAATTTCAATCTCATTAAACATTTTTTTTTTCTGTTGTTCAATCAGAACTACGGTTTGTTGGTGAGTATACTCTACATCGTTTTCTATAGAACTTTTAAACTCTTTCTACCTCAGGAAGAGTGAATGAATTTACACGAACTTGTAATATATTATGTGTTAGTTCCTTTGCGTAGAAAGAGGTAAAAAAGCCACAAAAACAAGATCTTCTGACAGCATAGAATATATCATTAATTCTATTTGTGCACACGTTTTCTCAAGAAAATCAAATTCTAATATTTTGTAATTTATTGAGTAATAAAACAATTAAAAATATTGTCAAAATAATTTGGGAAGTTGTGTTTTTTCACACCTATGTTCGACTTTAGATAAAGCTGCAACAGATTTTCTTGATAATCTTATTATTATATTTTAAACAGTTTAGAAAGGGAGAGGGACGAAGGTGTGAAAGATGTCCTGTGTGCCAGAAACCTTAGCTACGCCAATGATTCTTGAAGCTATATTAATGGCCAGGTGGATTTATATTTAACTTCTTCATACAAGTGCTCATTTGGCTCACACATGCTAATTAGATTCACGCAAGTAGTATATTTACTTAATTACAAAAAACTAAGAGTGGCATTTTAATATTTGAAACGAATCTGTTGAAGGAAAACTCAGGTAATTTTAAGCAGGACAAGCCCACGAGCATTAAAAACACATTTGAACACAACCTTCAAGTACCGAGCATTACATCATTTTAGTTCATCATCCAATTCTGTATGTTACTTTCTTAAACTGTCACTGAGAAAATGAAGGGGAAAATTAGCGGCCCTTGCATGAAATCAAAATACTATTCCGGCATTTGTCTAATGTGACTGAGGAGAAATATGGGAGAAAATCTCAAGATGGCCGGTTCCGAGGCTTGAATTTGGGACTACTCAATTAGGAAGTGAAAATGTTTCCGATGAACCATCTTGTTCTGTGTTTCTTGGACAGAAAACCGTATAAAAATTATAATAACTGTTACAAAGAAAGTTTATTCTTGTAAAAAAAACTGACAGTTATGAAGGGACGAGAATGTCCTGTAGCTTACTTTGGCTAAAAGTCAATATCCTGATACTTGGAAAGGGAACAAAAAAGAAGAAAGATTTGTTGTAATGATTAGAACTGGCTATCCAATACCAAACGATGGAACCACAAATTATTGACAATAAGCCTATCTTACATACGATTTTTTTTTAAATTAAAATGTTTCCTGAATTGGTTCTTTTGCATGCATTAAAATAAGGAAATAATTAAAATAAACACACTGTACTAATATATTACTTTGGCCCCAACTTTATATTTCTGGCGTTTACAGCGACTTAGAGCTATAGATCTTCACATTTTATATTCTGCCATAGTTCTGGGGTATGGAGCAGGAAAGGTAGAGAAAAGAGCCTCCATTCAAGTCTCCATCCATTAGAACCATCCATTAGAACTCTGAGGCTAAAACAAAAAGTTGTCAATGAATTTCTTGTGAAGGACTAGGTGCGCACCTAAAGTATAATCGGATGTAGAATGTTTATGTAAATGCAGTACTTGGTATTACATCTTAGTACATTCCTTATTCTTCATCCCACACCGACGTGCGGTGTGGGATGAAGAATTTTCAAGAAGGAGAAACCGAAATTGCAGATATATCGAGGAGTGGTGGTCTCTCAACATTGATCACCAATGAAAGCCGACAACGTGCTGTTGTTTAATTAGAAAAGACAGAAGAATCACTGGTCAGAATGTTGCTGATGCATTGAATCTGTCATTTGGGTCTGCACAAGTTTTTAGGTAACGATACAAAAAAATATGCTAAGTGGATACCAAAGCAGTTCATAATCAGAGGAGGGGTGGAGGTTGGATTGAGCCAAAGTTGTCTAAAGACATTAAATAAAAAAATGCAGGTGGACATGTGCGAAAAGAGTTCCTAACTGCATATGAAGCTGCAGAACTGGCTTCTTCAAAAATTGGGTCACTGAGGACGAGTTGTGGGTATACCTGTAAGACCCACAGAGTAAGATTGAATGTAACGTATACTAATACAGTTGTTCTCCTCGTCCCCAAAAATTCAAATTTGTCAGGTCAACACAGACTTGGAATTATAGGGATTTATTTACATTTAGTTTTGGGGTAAGTGTCAAG
Source organism: Lepisma saccharinum (assembly GCA_022664845.1). Classification (NCBI taxonomy): domain Eukaryota; kingdom Metazoa; phylum Arthropoda; class Insecta; order Zygentoma; family Lepismatidae; genus Lepisma; species Lepisma saccharinum. The sequence goes on along the minus strand of JAGDQP010004670.1, from coordinate 65,797 downwards.
TAGTCAACAGGGACAACTAGATTACTCCACTTAAGAAGCTAAAGGAGACCATCAGGACGAGATCACATAAAGACATTCATTTCACACACATTCATTTCGTACATCCACCACGACGATGCCACACACCTCATTCATCACAACCAAAGCCATTGCAAAAATGTGCTAGTCTTTGGTGCTCCATCCACCTTACAGCTTTGATTTTGCCCCTTCTGACCTTTTTCCTTTTCGGGACTATGAAGGACAGCCTACGTGTTTTCATATTCGATAATTTGAATGAAATCAGCTGTAAGGTTATGGATCAGAAAGCAACCTCCAGAATTTTTCCAAACTGGATTTCAAACTTGCTTTCAACAGTGATGTAAATCTAATGAACGCACTGGGAAGCATGATGAACAGCAGCTTCGTGTAGAAGAATCTATAATCTATGTAAGTTGTGCTTTGACATGTTCATTAATAGAGTTGTGATAATGAAGAAGACCTCCTTGTATTTGATAGAATGCTTGTAGCTACAGAACGTGAGTACCTGTCTACCTGTAGACTTATGCCAAAGTAAGCTTTTTCATAAATGTTCATTCAATGTGAACACAACTGAATTGTTTATTACAGAAACCCCCTATTGACCATAATCAGCGAAATTGAGTTATAGTATATTCATATTGTAGGTATATATGTACATAATTATTATGTGAATCGTTATTACAATTACATTTGGGTACAATAAAAATCTCGTGTAGTGCAGAAACCCCAGTGCCTCAACATATGGTGTTTCTTCACTAATGAATGTAAAGCGGAAGCTTGAACAGATAAAATCAACAGGTTGTTGTGATATAAATTGGACAGCAAGTCAGAGTTGGATTTGAATTTCATTTTAAGGCCTTTAGGCAACTTTGGCTCAGGCCGAATGGAGGATGGTGGGAGAATTGGTGGAGTGAACAAAGTGGGAGGAAGCGGGAGAGCCCCAAGAAAACCCACGCATACAGTATTTTTCCACCACAAAGCCCACATGGCGCGAGCCGTGATCGAACTGAGGACCCCACGCAACAGAAGTGCGCGCTACTATACCGAGCCAACGCGGCCCAGTTAGCCAGAGGCTATGTTTCTGCTGTTTAGCATGAAGTTTGCTGGTGTGCTTAATGATATTAACCAAAGAAACAATGTCAATCAATTCAGAAGAGGATGTCAAAAAGAGAGGTGTTTTACATGAAGAAAATTATAAACAGAATTTAATATCCATCCGTTGTGTAAAACTTAAAGGTTATATACAACACTCAAAGCGAAACGGACACAGAACACTATTCCTGAAGTTACGTGCAAGTGGTCCATGAAATATTTTCGAACACTTCGGAATGATCAACTTTGGTTTTCCTTCTACTCACTTGAAAATTGGAGACAAACCTAACTCCATGAAGGAGAGGTAAAATGTTTCCACATGAATTGTGCATCCTCTTATTCCATTTGATTCAAAATGAAATTTTAAGTTCTGCAAAGAAAAAACTTTTTTTTTTTCTATTTCGGGGATGAAGCTGCTGGATAAAACAAATATTACGCAGTTGTGAATTTTTAGTTGAATATTAATGATAAAGGATGGTAATAAACGGCAAACTGCTGTTTTTCTGTGCGTGGCAAATCGTTCCTTCCGTGAGACCGCGACTATGGCCTCAGTTAAACTCCTGGTAATTGAATTGAATTGTATTTATGGTCTTTAGGCATCTAAGGCTCAGGACGGGATAGAGGAGGGGAAAGGATTCGGGAAGGTGTCGGTCAGGGCCTATGTTGAAGGTGACATTCCGGCATTTGCCCGCTGTGACCAAGGAAAACCCTTGAAAAACTTCAGTCAGGATGGTCGGCAGCTCGGATCGATTCCAAGACCTCCCGAAAGCTATGCCAACGCTCTATCACTGAGCTACGGCGGCTCAGATTAAACTCCTGGTAAAGTGATAGCTAACTTGCACACCAATGACTTGACTCCATCTACTTTAATCCCCTAAAGACTAATAATGCTGCTACACTATCATACCAGAATTTATATCCCCAGCCGACCTGGTAACCGTGTGGGTTAGGGATCTAAGCCAGCGGCACGAAAGTACAGGGTTCGAATCCCGGCTGGGGCAAGGATGTGAATTTTAACTATCATCGCATTCATAATCATGACGGGCCGAAGTCAAAGTTACTAAAAATGACCCATATAAAATAAAGTGTACAAGTTTTACAAGATGGCGATCTCAATAAATAAATTAATCTGGATGACTTTCCGCAGCTTCTGGAGTGCAACCCAAGAATATTCAACGATGACATTTTGGTAGGGCCAACTACTGGAACTCTTGTTATGTAGATTCAGAATTAGAAGATTAGTAGACTTTTGGTCTACAAATGTTTTATTTTGGCTCAATATGTTAATATTAATTACATTTTTATATTTTAAGTTCTAATATTTTCAAGACCAAAATCCACCATATATCCAGCACTCATTATTATGCATTAGATTTTAATTTTTTGCGCCGTTTAAAAAGAATAGAGTATTTCCGGATTTTCGAATGAACTACGCATATTAATGTCACATCTCATTATCTCCCTTAAAAGTAAATTTATTACAAAACTGACTTCACCAATGTATTTCCGGTAAAACTCTAGGCCAGAACGACATATTATATGACCCCCTTGTCATTAAAAAAAAAGCGAGCAAGATTCAATATGGCCGAATTCAAGATAGCGGCCATAACAAACTTCCCCTCTAACTGATAGTGCATTCCACCCAGTGCCCATTAATGTGTATTTGTTCTCAATTATTTTAAAGTGTTTTACAAATAAACGTGAGTTTTCAGACTTAAATCACACTATAAGTATTTATTCTTTTGAATCATACTTTTGGCTACTGCGCCCGTTCTTACGGACGTAAGCAGTTTTAAACATGGTTTTTGGAGGTTTCTTGATGTACGTACCTCACTCCTCTGCCAAGTTTGGTCGAAAAAGCGCTCTTAATCATTAGTAGGTTTACTTGTAAGAAATATTTTCGAGTGGCAAAAATCATTATGACTTTGGAATCACTATTGCCAGTACTTTAAAGTTATTCTTCATGTTAACAATTGAAGAGTACAGGGAAGAAAGAAGTGGTATGTGCATATTTTAGAAAAGATGAGTTTGCACTAGAAAAAGGTACTATACAATGACAGCTAACACCTCAGAAAGTTTCAATTTAAAAGTTCAAATAATCACCAAGTTATAGAGGTTTTAAGAATGTTAAATAAATGGGGGTAAATGGAAGAGTTAGACTTTAAAATGCGTCACCTTTCATGCATACACCCCCTTCTTTCCCTGTACTCTTCAATTTTTCTCATCATATTTTCTTGTCTAAGTAGAACAGTTTTTTTTCTTCAGTGCGTGTAGCAGTGAGAAGCTGGAAGAGTGTCTAGGCGAGAGGAACATTCCATATACACAGAGAATTGGCTATTCCATGGTGGTGTAATAGATAGAATACCTAGCCGGTAACTGGGAAATACGGGTTCGAGTCCCGGTCACGGCGGCTGTCAATTTTTCCGTGCTAATTTTAAGATTTTTTTCTCAAAATATTAAAAACTATAGGTAGGTAGCTTCTCAAATCAATTATTCAATTTTTGTTCACATTAATTATTTATACTAGTATCTATGGCTAAGATCAAAGATTATATGCCTTGGCAATGACATTTTTCGGTAAAAATGTTGAGGAAAATAGCGTTAACACGCCTCTATTCAGGCATAATCCGACATTCGACTGTCTTGACTGAGGAATGCCCTGGAAATCGTCGATCAGAATGGGCGGCGATGGGAAGAAATGCAATTGACCGAACTATGTGGTGACACTATTCTTTGAAGAAAATGTTCTGCCTAGCGCAGGTATATGACTTGAGAGTCTTTGGGCAAAGTGAGCCTATAGTGGTTTGTCACTGCGTTCCATCGGATGGAGATCACGAGTTAAGAAAGTGACCTAGAATGAAAGTGAATTTCGAATCACTATGTCCAATGAGTCGCCACCAGGAATCCAACATGCAACGCCTTGATTACAAGACAATAGGCAAATCCACTCATCGACCCGCGTATTATAATAGTCAAAGCCAGAACAATATTGTAAAACATCTAAATTCTGAAGATCAGTAACCAAAACTCCATTACATTAGTACATTACAAAAATTTTTACTTTGCACTAAAGGTATGCAAGTAGTTACCTATCACTTTAATAAACTTTACACAGACTGTTTCTGAATTTGTAAAATGAAGCATTGATACGTATTGCACGAAATTAAATTAAATTTTCCCCAATACGATGCTAAGGTACATTTATTGCATTGTTATAATATCATGTTAAATTGTAATGAATGAATACCAAAAATTGAAGTACTGTGAAAAATAAATTTTCTCTTCCACATAATGCTCTTAAAAGAGGCAAATCATTAAGGGTTAGTTAACAGGAGAAAACACTTCCTAATGTATATTTACAATAATCTTGCATCATAAGAATAATCACTTTATAATATATAATATATACTATTTATGATAAGTTATTTTCAAAAAACATTTATAATCAAGAAGTGATACATTTTTAAAAGTACCATTGAAGTCAAGACCAAATACGACCGCTATGTTATACTACTGATACCTTTTAACAAAAAAATAAAGATTTCTACAATTAACAATGAGTTGTGGTTGATATTCACGATGCAATAATGATGAAACTCAAAGATATCTTACACAACCCTTTTACTCAAACATACCTGACACACGTGGAATGAAATAACCGTTAGAAATAATAAAATTCATTCAAATTAGGACATTATCGAACTGTGCGATAAATTAAAAATGTTCCCACAGTAATTTACTGAAAACACCTGCATATATATTACTTTAAATTAGTAAGACATGTTTAATACATAAAACTCTCGTATTAAAATTCATTTTTTGTTTTAATCCATCATCTTCCAAGTTATTCAAACACTACTTGTTCTGTTGCATATAGAGTCCTTAAGCTATTTCACGAACAGTACATTAATCACTTAAAACATTCATTCAGTTTCAAAGAAAAACACACGTGAGTTCTTAGTTTGTTATTTACTTTTTAATGTCTGAAATTTTTAAATAATGTACACTCATATTCACAGAAAATGGCTGATATTCAAATTACTATATATGGGCAAACAGGACATGTGAATCATTTGTTTTAAATGTGCGTAAAATACTTGTTCGGTACAGCTACATTGTGCTATTTTTTTTTAAATTTCCCAGCAGGCAATTTTGTACGAATATAGGTGTACAACAAACTGATCAGAATGAAATTTATTTCTTGATTGTATTCGAAAGACTTCTTACTCTATTGTTGCTAATATGCGTAACAATAGGAGTTCAACATATCTGCAAACATCCAACAAACTTGATCCCATTATGACACGTATATCTAGAAGAGAAAGGCTTTAAAATCAACCTCGGTAGCCGTGTGGGCTAGGGCACGGGGCCGCAGTTAATAAAGGTGCGGGTTCGAATCCGGCATAAATGTGTGTGGATTTTAAATTGCATTGCACTCATATCATCGTGACGGGTCGAAGTTCATAGTTACTAAAATGGTCCACATAAAATAAAGTTTACCAAAGCTTTTAATAAAGACTTTCAAGACTGAAGGACAGGATGAAAATTTCATGAACAAATCTCATTTTTTTTAACGCCAGTAATTTACATTTTGCATTGAAACATGAAATAGATTTTAGTATATGAAAATCGAACTCAGTTAACAGTATGAAAAATTCTGGTCCATTCTGTTAACTATGGACAATGCATTAAAAGTCCACAAACATCATCATAACCACTTCCAACCTTAAAGCTCTTGGATATTAGCCCGACACCTCAGACCTAGCGAACACCGAGGCCGACTTCGGTATGGAAATGCAGGTTAAATTTATTTTACACACTAAATTCGGAAGAGCGGAGTATTGCACCTTCTTAGAGAGGAAAGAGGGACCAGTCTTTTAGAACGCAGTTTTCAATTCAAAAGAGTGGTTTTGAACGAAACGTTCTTGCTTTGGATAGAAAATGTGATCTTGTAGATGGAATTCCGATGCTTTATACATATAATTTATTCTTCAAACTTGAAAGAACAATTTCTCATCTTTCTTGAGTGGTTCACTATGCATCATGGCTACTGGTCAAGTTTGTTCTTCGCCATTTGCAACAGCGAAGGTTATAGAAAGACGAAGTAATACTGTGAAATTTATCGAGTTTAGTTAAAAATGACAAGAAACCCGAAAAACTTTTCTCAGTCACAAAAACATGCTAGAAGACGTCAGGAGTAAGATAGATACATGAACGTTGTTTTTAAGTACCTGACGAGACGAAAAAAAAAACGTATCGAAGGCGTATTCTTGCAGTTGGCCGTCTGGATGAGGGGATAAGGCGTTGGATAGCTGGTCAGAAGGTAGCGGGTTCAAATCCCACTTTGTTAATTTTTTACTCTTTTTCATTTATAAGTACATTACTTTTCTTTCTTACCACTTATGAAAATATGCTCCCTTCAGCATCTTTTTACGTACATTTTCAAGATTTTATTGTGTCTTTTCGTGTTCAAAAGATGAACATTTTATCTGAATAGATGGAAATTAATCTAAAAAAGGTTATGCCTACGTTCCCATCGAAAAGAACTACCATAGCTTCCAACCTTTTTTCGAGCGAAAGTTTCTCATCTTTTCTCCTATGAAAATCTGCTCTAAAAAAAGTGGTCCCATCGTTTCGCTCTCGAAAGATGAAATATTCCGCTCAAATTCAGCGGAATTCCGCTCTTTGAGTTTAGTATGTATACAAGAGTAACAACATGGAGACTTTAAATGTGAACTAAAGAATTTTTGACTTACAATCTTACGAAATTATAGAAATCAATAAAATATTGAATACAATAATGATATCCAAGTTATAAATTACCCTCAGTTAGCTACCGAATCATTTCCATGTATTTGTATGTTCTTCGTACAGAGTATCTTACAAGCTAAGCATGATTCTTCCCAGAATTTTATTCAACCTTCACAGAGGACATGTATTATTAATGCATCAATCTAAAATGCTATAATAAGTAGATGTAGTAACCTGGACTCTAAGATAGAGTGGAGTAACCTACTTTATTCAAATTTACAATTTATAGTGGAAACATTACACACTGACTCTTGATATGATACAAGAGCATGAAAGTAATCATATAATACATTCACTGAAACACGCAATTTAACACTTGAGCTAAACCATAAAGAAATAAGCATTATATCACGCAATACACTTACAATTACGAGTCGAACTTTACGGTAGAGCGAGAGTACGTGTTACCTTCCCTCGCTCCTCATGATAAAGTTCAGAAGTGCTGGTTTATATTTTATGATCTAGCATGATTCTGAAACTTCTGCTTCCCTCACACATGTTGAGTAGAAATTGAACCAACACATGATCATGTATGTTTCATGAACAAGCCCATTCTTTTTCTCACGACATTCTTATTTCTTTCCTCCAAAGGTCGAATTTAGTATAGCTATCCGAAAATATTTAATATCTATAAATTTTAATTGAGTAGCCGGTAGAATATTGTCTTCGCATTCAGAAGGTCCTTAGTTCGGATTCAGCGACCCACCATCCTAACTGAAGTTATACCAAGGTTTTTCTCAGTCACACCAGTCTAATATCAAGATTAAGCCTACTTCCTTCACACATCTCTCCCCTACCTTATTCTGGGCACAACCAAACATGCTTAAATGTCATAAACACATTTTAATTACCTATACGTTTTAAGAATAATAAGTTAATAGGTGTTTATTTCTGTTTGTGTTATCTACCATACTGATTTAGTAATTGTAAATATTTGACGATTTTCGTGAATGTCTATTATACATGTAACATTTATCACTGCTAAATATGAAGAATAACTTCTGCTTTCCAAAGTTGAAATGGAGGCAACTTCCGATTTTTTCTGTACATCAAGCCTCTGTAGGTATAGATACAATTAATAACTTCTGCGTTTAACATTTCAATCGCATGTTCAAAACCCAATCTTACAAGTTAAAACATGAGGTGCTATTACTGTCGATTACAATAAGTCTACATCATAATTTTAATTTTCTTGACGTGAGAATTTTATATAAAAGAACTCGGGGACATAAAATTATGACAATTAATATTATTATTATTATTACCTTATGCTACAAATTCTAAGTTAAGCTTATTTT
>JAGDQP010004670.1:25043-38782 GCA_022664845.1 Lepisma saccharinum | reverse complement strand
ATGGCTTCCAAACAATGTTGCTAACTCCATAGATGCTGTTTATTGGTCCTCGGGAAATGTTCACACTAACTCTTTACAACTCTTTGTGATCTACTGAAGTTTGCGTGTAGTAAAAGACATTCAAACACGCATCATGAAGATGCGCAATTACGACAATCAGTGGCAGCATTTCGAACTTGTTCGAACTAAAGGACATTCTGAATAAATTTCGTTTCGCTTGTTTTCTCTGTCTCATTACTTTTGTTCAGGAACACCTCTTTCGTTTTAGTATTTATGTATGGACTGAGGATACACATTCAAGCAATTTGCTACTGTTTCTTTCGTCTGTACCGCAAGACAAATTACGGAATGATACCTTCAAGAAGTCCCGAGTTGCTGTCTTTCTCATATTTTGTTCAACTGAGAAAATAATTAAATTTATGGACACTAATTTTGCTGAGGTACAAGGTATATCCAACGAAAAGAAAGTGAATTTAATATAACGAATTATTACAGGGATCATCACATTAAGTACGCACTCTAAGCTACTTACCGGTAGGTACAAAAACAAATATTTCAATAAACATAGCTGTACTCAATAATCATCTACACTTCTTTATGTATTTTTCTATGACAAAACACGTCACAACTTTACAATATAACACGACACAATTGACAGTTGAACTCAATGTATCATTATTTCATTGGTTTGAAAGTTAATTAGTTGAGCTAATTCCAAGTGTATTGTAATTCCTCTATTGATCTTTTGTATGTAAATTAGCCTAATTCATTTATCTTTTTAGATATTCAGCAATACTTATTTAGACTGAGTTAATATTTTTACTCCTCTGATCATCCAAAAACGACACTAAATACAAACTAAAGGCACAAATTTAAAAGAAAACTCAAATATCAATGCCTTCGTTTTCAACAATTATGTTTTTCAAAAACATACAAAAATTAGTTACTTTCTGAACAATAATCCCACGAATATATTTGTTCCAGTATGTTTTAGTTCTAGAGATCACCGTACTATTATATAATTTAGTAACGGTCATATTTTATGTTTTATCATTTGTCGTAAAGTTACAATAGTTGTTCACAAGCATTATTTATCTTAAACCTGTGAGTTGTAAGTCGAAAAATTTAGTCGTATGTAATAAACATATTTTCCGAAAAATGTAACAAAGTACGGTGAACTACCCTATCTTATAAAGAGCATGAAAAAAATAACATTGCAGATGAGTGTTAGTTTAGAAAAAATGGAGAAAAACAACCTCCAACTTATTCAAAATTATTGTATTGTGGCTTGTGAGGTACAGATATCAGGATTTCATACTAATGTTATCACGTGCATTTGGAAATGATTTACCTACAAATTTATTTAATAAATATTTAGACACAGTTTATAATCCATTTTAAACTTGCTCTTTTAGCAGTATAATAACAATAGAAGCGGTTAGAGGATAAAGGTGTCATGTTACATTTTTCCTTCCAATTTTTTCCACAAACAAACTCATTTGTCTGTGTAACATATCCCCTTCATCGTTTCTGAATCTCTTTATTCAGACAAGGAATAACTTAAATGAGATGTTGTAGAGCAAGAATAACACATACCACTTTCATCCACCACCAGAACTCATTTTTTTCGAAAAATGTAACATGACACCCTTATCCTCTAACCGCTTCAATTACAAAAGAAATAACAGATAATCCAAAAAGCGGGTTAGTTACTTAGATAATTCAATTAATTTTGTGTATATCAATAAGATTTTTTGCACGTGCTATTTTTGTATCTGTACTTGTTTCTACATGTAGGATGTGGTTCTTTTCCTTCCCTTTAATCATACTTTGAAATCCGTCTAATTTTAGTGATATTGCTACAAACGACCCTAGCGCACCTGAGCCTCACAGTTTACATATTGACACCTACGTAAACTACGAAAAACAATTTTCTTTTCCTTATAAATAACTCTTAAGGAAGAAAAATGGCATTTAGTTTATGAATAAATTTTAGACTATATTAGCCCTTTGATTTCTTGACAATCACGAATAGTATGGCACAGTAATCTATGTAACTAGTTATTAAATATTGGAATGGGAATACATTAATGAAATATTAAACAACATAGCATAATAATATATGTGATCATTTACGTGAAGTATTGGTGTTAATGTCTGAAATGTTTAACAAAGCTTAGAACTTTGTGGAAAGAAAGCTAGTATCTCAGAAAAATGCTAACACCATCAAAATCTGCACGAACGCAACAGGCACTAATACAATGATTCCATCATTCTGCTGAGACAAGCTTGCAGAAAAGCATTACGTGCGAAAGTCAGACTAAATATAATTTTATTCAAAAGTCGATGTCTTTCCAGACACGAAAGCCAGGATAATTTATGAAGGCATTTTGAAGTCGAGTTGTTTATGTGGAAAACCTAAATATATTATAAAGATAAAATGACCACACGCAATATAGATAAGGATCTTAAGGCTTATTCTCATTTAAATATGATTGAAATAACAGTAAAAATGTTAGATTGAGTTGTTTCTAGAATTTAACGTTTAAACCTAGAATTTGGAAATTTGGAAAGAGATCCAAATGTTCAGGTTTTGAACAAGTATCAATGTTAGGAAAATACACAAGGTCTTTGTATAGGTCTGCGGAAATAACGTTTAAGTGTCCACATCTTTAGACTTTCACAATCATCCGAAGCATCAGATCTGAGGTACAGTAAAGTTTAACGAATAAACTTCCAGAAAGATAGTGATAAAGATTGAAATGTTATTCAAATTTATGAACACGATAGATGCATCGAACTAATAAATATATGCAATATCATCGCCATCGGTGTTCTGCCAAGAGGCCGTTCAAGGTTCGTTAAGCCCTATCCATACATCCCGATATGTAATATAGTCTAAGCAAATTTCAACATTTTCGAGTCGTTAATTATTATTATAAGTGTGATATTTATTTTGTGATAGATGGTGTGCAGAACTGCAACGTAAATCATTTTTTTAATTTTCTATTTCTTCCCAAAAATGATCACATTATTTATAATTAAGCAAGCTTTCAGGCCGGTCATCATATTAGTTTCTCCTCACTCCCATTAGAAAATTATATTTCAAGTACAATTAAAGCTGTCTTTTTCGTTAATGGAGTAAACGAGTAATACAGCCAGAAGTAAGCCTTAAAGGCCAATTTTCTACAATAAATTAAATTCAAGGAACAAACGATACTGGCAAAATTAGTTGAGAATCCAGGTGATCGTTTACTTAGGCTAGGTAACAAGTTTCTTTATCGTTCAAGCAGTGAAGCATGGGTATTGCCACAGATGGAAGACTCCATGACCCATTTGTTTTTATCAGTTCCACGGTTCGAAGGATGATAGGAGCATGACTATCGAAAGCTGTACAGTAACAATGAGGAAGAAAACTCGGTGAAAGCCGGAAACGTTGTGACGATAACATGAACAAAGCAACCAAAAAGTAATCCGTTTTACTTAGGCTATTCCAACTGAACTCAAAAGCATTAGTGCTGAACCTGACAAAATGCCTGAAAGCTTGCAAGGACTTGCTGATATTTTACTGTCTTCTTCCTGTTTCCAATGTAATTAGTTTGTTAGACGTACAATATACTGTAAAAGTATTGTTAATTGTTTATCAGATTATGGACAAAAAAAATCTTTAAGCCACATTTATATACTAGACTACTCACCGAGCCGCCGTAGCTCAGTGGCAGAGCCTTGGCGTAGCATTCGGAAGGTCGTGGGTTCGATCCCAGCGGCCGACCATCCTGACTGAGGTTTTTTCCAGGTGTTTCCTCAGTCACACCAGGCAAATGCCAGTATGGCACCTTCAACATAAGCCCTGACCGATACCTTCCCGAATCCTTTCCCTTCCCCTATCCCGGCCTGAGCCTAAAGACCATAAAATAAAAAAATAAAAAATATACCATACTACAATTTGTGGCAAATTGTTCAGCTCTATACAATCTCGGATTTTGGAAGACATGTCCTGCATACAAATGTAAGAAGGCATGGCTTTAATAGAAACCATTATAACATTAGCAAAATACATATAAGTTTTTTTTCAACATCATCATACTTCGAAGGCTTTTTGACGCCTTGCGTAGCATGTTAACTATGACGCTTATGTCAGTACATTTGGCATATAATGTTTCTGTTACTTAGGGAAGCAATTCGTGAGAAGAAAAGGGAGGGCGGAGTCTGACTTTTTTTTACCAAAGACGGACAGGAGAGAATACCACAACTCAGTGATTCCACCAGACAAATTCTCGAAAGCACCAAAACTGGAAAAGATTTACGGTCAAAAATCGATAGAAAACGCGCAAAACTCCACTTGAATCATCCCAATTTTGACTTTACACCCCCTAAACTGAAAATCTTGGCGGAATCCCTGACGTAACTTTATACTTATTATGGTTTTCATAATGTTTTTTAATTATTCGCTGACCATAAATTTGCTAGCGACATGTGACAGATAAATATTACTACCGGAATTAATTCTAGATTTTGTAATTTAATAACTATGAGGCAATTAATTCATCATCAAGTTCTTCCTTCCTTCTTGATTTTACTTCTTTAAGTCCTTTAGGCATCTTCCTTCTTGTGTAAAGAATTACGGACATTACGTTGACTTCAAAAGCTTATAAGCTACAGACATAATAATATTGCAAATTCATGAGAATTATCGAATTACTTAATGATACATGAAAATAAATTACAAATAGAAGCCTCCCGTTTAGCTGATAAATTATAATTTTACTGCTGCTGTCTATAATTATATATTTAAGTAATAATAATTTAATGAGCAATCAACAGTATTAATGCAACACTCTTGACAGTAGGTTGGTAACTTCATTAATCAATAAGTAGAACTTTGGTTGTTAAGTACAGTAACTGGATTCTGTGATTGAATTAATAAAATGTTGCTTTTACAGTATCAATACTAACAACTAGGTGTAGTTTGTAAATAGTTACGTTGGATGCTGTTAAATAGGGCTCTAATACGAAAACGTTGAAAAGTAAAAGACTTATCAGAGAAGTGTTTAGGACTAATATGACCACAGAAGTTTTCGAATGGATTCTGTTATCATCTTTCAAACAAATTAGATCAGGCTGTCGTGTAAATTTTGTTTGTCAGTACTTTTTTACAAATGCTGGAATGTTGGAGGAAGGTTTCTCAGAATGCTGGAAAAAATTCGTAGACAATACTGCAAGTTCGTTTCTAAAAAGGGTATTCCGCCAGAGATGAAAACTAGCTTTAGAGAAAGATATTTATTATGGGAAATTCCCGGCATGCCCCCATTAATTTGCATCTATTACCTTGTTTATCAAACAAAAGAGAAATTGAATTTTCTCTGAAAGGAAGGCAGGTTGGAATGCATAACAATAGAAAGAATTGTTGGTCGACTACCACTGTACCAGTTTCTTTTTCATTACTTCGTTACAAAATCATCCGTTTGCCAGCACGACGCAGTTCAGTAAAGTTCATTAGCTCAGTTTTTCGTGAGTTGTGTGTTTTGGAACCGAGAGGCGAGCACAATCGATACGCTAAAATCCTCAAGGTCAAACGACACGAAGTTTCACTTGACTAACACTATATCGCTCAAGAAGCTTGCCTTTTTTTCAGCGTGGAAGTATGACTCATGAGCGCCAAGGTATACACAGGGTACTCTACAAGTAATCACACTCATGGACTGCGTACAGACTTGGCCTTTTTATTATTATTTATTTCATAAGAAGTTTGAAACTTCATTGTAATATCATTTGCATAACCTCTACATTGTACAGGATCTCAGCTTTTCTTCTGTACGTCCTGTCATCAACTTCTTACTCAACCTTGGCCTTAATTCAAGATGAAATAACCTTTTATTCACTTTGTGCGACGGAGGACCTGGGTTTGGATAGCCAGTATTGGGGTTCTAGCCAAGGGATTACCTCCAATTATGAACATTGGTTTATTAGAACATTAGAGACTCAATCACCTTCGAATATTTAAAAGCATTCTATTATTTTAAGCAAATGTCCTCGCCAGATAAGTGAATTCTTTGCTTTGTAATCAAGGGGTCCAGGGTCCCAGATAGAACACTTATGATCACGTAGCGGGTCGGGTGGTTGAGTTGTCTGCGGCGGTAGGCCATCGGCTCGAAGGTCCCAGGTTCGAGTCTTGGCAGGGGCATGGGTGTGGATTTTAACAGCTAAAGGTGAATCGTGGCGGGCCGTAGTCCAAAGTAACTAGACTGGCCCATATAAAAATAAAGTTTACCAAAGTTTTACTAATGATCACGACCTTAAACTTTGTTATGACAGGAGGATTTAACTTATCAATATAGCCACGGTATAGAACACCAAAGAACACATTCGGTGGCTAAAGGATTTACTGGTAATTTTTGCACCCAGACCCAGTAGTTCAGTGGTTAAAGCGATGACCTTCGGATCGGTAATGGGGAAGCACGAGGATTCGAGCCTCCCTGCCGGCCATCCTGACTGAGGAATGTCATGCTTCAGACAAGATGGGCGTAGGCCATAGCTTTCTGTTTAGCTCATTAATGAAAATTAAAATTAATCAGGGATTTCGCCTCGATCCTACGTAGCTCTAAAATACTTCATAGAAGCCTCTTGATTTGATATTACTCAGAATTTTTTTTTGCACGTTCACACCCCACCAAATCGCCATTCAGTTGTGAAATGTTCGAATAAGTCAAGGTGAAAGCGAATTCAACGGTACAGTAATTGCGATTTAGATAGTGAGATACATTTCAAAATAAGCTACAAGAAATAAATTTAATAGATTTATTGGGTACCTTTTTAATAAACATAAACTTAAAAAATATATCATCCATCTAATGTATTTATTAACAATTCACATTGTATTTGATTACCATATTTCATAAAATATAAATTGGGAAAGTAAAAGCATATAAAACGGGTGCTCTGTGTTGCCTGGAACAGAAAGTCTGAAGGGCAGAATAGTATTAAGAATTATATATTGTATAGGAGGGAACTGGCTTCAGTAAAGAACATTGACTTTTAAGAAATAAAAGAAGCGCTAATAACTGTCATTATTTAACCATCCTAAATTTGAAAAAGAAAATGGCTCACCTCATGAGCTCTGTAAAGCCCTATCCAGTATAGGATGTGGCAATTGTTACCAAACTTCTTCAAATCGCGTATCTCTTGAAACAAATTATATTTTGTAGTGGCCGCAAAGCTGTACTCCGCCACTCGGGAAACAAAAATAAAGAGAACTCTTGGTCCCCATAAAACCAAGTACTTGAATAGTATCTTAAATCTGGAATTTGGTTATTGTTGATTATTTAGAATTAAACATTCGTGGCCCATTTATGTTTTTTCTCGATTTACTCCAAAACTCATAGTTTTATAGAGAACATAGCAATGCAGAAAGTGTTAGATTTATTACAATTTTTTATATTTACATACAAAAAATAATTGTCAAAATTCGTCAAAATAACATCATTAAATGTTAATTAATCATGATTTAATTAACCTGCCTCTCATGAGTAAGATGTGGTCGATCATTTGTCCCATGCATCTACATTAGTACTTCTATCTTCTCGTGTTGATAGGACAAGATACACATTAAGTGAAATAACTTGGAACTAAATTTGGGACCATCCATTCCAAGATAACAAACATCTATTCTTCTTCCTTACAAAATGTAATCAGGATCTTAATGCAAATTACCAACCGGTAAAGAAAGTAGTGTAAGATTAACTTGTGAGTAAAATGAAGTAATTACAAGTTGTAAAAGAGAATATGTGTGTGGCTATTAGCCGATGTCGTCTTTCCAGAAACTGGTAGAACAAATATTAACTGCCTTGAAAACTGTATTAAGAAATCCAGGATCTAATGTCAAAGTACCGAGTAAGGTAATATGCAAAACTATTCATATGTTAATAAAAGTTGTTATTGCTCACCAGGCTTTCATTTATGGCTATATAAGTTTTCAAATAGTGTTATGACAAAGCTCTATATAGAAATTTTGACACTTAATTAGTACAAATTTGGAAGCGCTGTAATTTCCATCTATTTAAAAGTTTGATACCATTAATATTCATTTAATATTAAGTTTTAGAGACATACAAACGGATAATCGAAGAACGAAAGAACAGATAACAGAAGAACAAGCATCGAGTAAGAACTAAATGGTCAATTATTTTAATAAGTGCTTAGATAATAATTTAGGAGTTTTATATGTATAATAGTTAAGAGAAAACCACTCGGGGAGTTAATTGCCCTTTAGTAAACAGGAGTCATTCTTGCTTTTGTTCGGATGAAGCTTGTTCTATCGATTAACTGTTCCCAATAATCCAATATCCGAATAGTTGATATAAATGATAAAATGAATTTTATGGGCGGTAATAGCACTATGGAATATCCGAATAGTGAATAGTTCGATTAATCAGATGTTAAATTATCCGGTCCAATCTAGCCGTTTCTTTAGCTACAGAAGTAAGTCTAATTTGCACAACAATTTTAAAGGTCCCTTGCGTGATATGCAACCCAATCCACCTACTAGTCTTGTTGGTGGAGTAGTTTAGGATGGCATGCTTTACTCTTAACAGTTATAGAAAACAAGGTGTGCGGTGGCTTACTGGTAGAGAGCTCACCTCTTGTGCTTGGGGTCGTCGGTTCGATCCCAGTTCATGCTATGTAAGCTTTGTGGTGGACAAACCCCCTGCGAGTGTTTTTTCTCGGGGTTCTTATGTTTTCTCCCACTTTCTTCATTCCACCAAATCACTCAATCATCATCCATACAGCCTGAGCCAAAGTTGCCTAAAGACCTTAAATAAAATTCAGCTCAAATTCATTTATAAAGAACGAATGGACTCACTTAAGCACGAGGAATTTTAAAATTTTAAGAGTAGTTTACTTCCATTGAGCTACATATATCCCCAGAAGATTTTGTATAGAGCTATTGGTATTACGGTATACAATATTATTTATACCGTAAATTTTTACTGTATTTGAGCTTCCAAATATGCGTATCATCGTTTTCAAATTATGTCAATTTTGTATAATTTGAGTATGTTTTTTATTAATATTAAAAACAAAAAAGGTGGGTAACGCTGATTGAATATGATCACTCATTAACATAATAAAGAAAAGTAAAAAATTCTATCCAAGTAAGGTGCTCTCATTTTGTAACTAGATGTTTGGCATAGAATGTAACTAAAATCGATCACGTTAGTCTTCAATTCCATCATTTTGTCTTAAACAGAAAATCTTGAGTCTTTGATAGCAAACGAAGTGTCTGAAGAGGACCTTCCCACGAACGATTAAATCACTCAACCGGAAAACAAACTATTTAAGCATTAAGAACATTGTGTCACGTCATGGTCTTTTCTTCTCTTCCTTTTTTCGAATTAGCAGAGAAAAGACGAAACCAAGGCTCGCTTTACAAACAACTCCAGCAAATCGTCTTACAAAAACTTTGAAAGTAATATTTTTGAATACTCTTCTCTATGTTTCTTTATTCTTTGTACAACTCTAAGCCTGGGAACATACTGTTATATGTTTGTAAAAGAGGGAGTGTGGTAATGATGAAAACAGCAGAAGGTCACGGGGCGTCCACGTAGTTTTTATTCTCTTCAGGCATGCATGCATGCTACTGGGAAGTGTGTTGCATAACAGAAAGAAGAATGCTTGAGAAATATCACAATCTAACTGCAGAGAGAAGTTGTGACAAATAATTCCAATGTTCAAATGCGAAAACTCTTAAGACCTACAGTTTTTCAACGGTCAGTAAATGAGAAATTAATACCATTACTCCCAGTTAAGTGGATATGCTAGTTATTTTGTAATCTGACGGACTCGGATTCATTTTACCGAGAAATTTTTATTTTTTGAATTTAATTTACAATTGTGTATTAAAGTATCAGCTAGGGCCAAAGCCCTTCACAAGTTGGAGAGATGTCGTCCCTTGCCGAGAAATCTCTGATATTGTGATCGAGAAGTAGTAGTCAGAAGCTTTATTAAAGATACTTTCCCGGAAATCGCCTGGTAGGACTATGGAAGACCTGTCAGGATGGTTGGCGTGAACGGGTTCCGAACCCACGCCACCAAGCCAGTGCTTATCCGGAATCAGCGACTGTAACCACTGGACCACCTAGTCTGGGTTACAGAGTAAAGTTACGCTGGAGTGGTTGTGCGGATTCTACTATCCAGACTGGGACTGAGCTTTTGAAGCCACATTATCAACTAGAAACAATATGCGTTCTTGAAAGCAGAACTGAAAACGGTAAACTAGAAATGAAAATAGGTTTATTTCTTTTGCTTACATTTTTTCTCTTTCGTATTAAAATGTGTTCACATACGCCTAGAGACTAACATGTTTGAAAATCCTTCATCATGCTTTTAAAGAAATGTTTATCAAAATCTGATTTTATACTTCAGTGATTACGGAGGGTAAAATCCTCTTAACGCTAAGAGCTGTGGGAAAGCACATTACTAGTTAGTTGACACATGGAATAAAATGTCTATTATCTTTGTTCCATCTACGAAAAGAATAATGGTATATTCTAGTCTCAAGACGCTATATCACTGTAATTCAATACTTAATTGCACTTTGGTCGGCATTTTACTTGCACAAATCATTAACAATATTCCAAATTAAAAAAAAATGTCAGGATACAAGTTACAGTCAGCAATTAATTCAACGGAAATTTTATGTATTAATGAAATAGTAACCAAGATATGTGCTGTGAAATTTACTTTTACCCCCTGTATCCGCCCTGTATCCGTATTTGGATAATCAACCCCACCCCTAAAGAAGAAAAACAGAATCTAACCAGGAAAAGAAAGGATAAAATCGAATCTATTTATGATCTTATTTTTAAACTCAATTAATGGTTGCATTTATAAATGTGAAGAAATGAAATATATTCACTTATTTTCGACAATGGTACAGGCAACGTCTTTTGATTCGATCATGGGAAACATTATCATACTAAGTATGTACGGTAGTAAGCAGCTGATTATAGTAAAGAAACAGCATGGGGAAAGAGAAGTTTGGCTTGTTCTTTAGATTATTCTTGCATAAAATTATCACGAATATCTTAATATTTACAATTTTTGCAACCACACTAACCCTGTCCCTTCCTTTCTCACAGTAATTACAAGGCTTAATTCCATGAAACGTAACGTATTTTTACTTTGAAATGCCGTGTTCTTATATTACGCAGGTTAGCTGCTCTTCATGGCGCGTTTCAAAAGTGCGGGTATAATTTCCATATCATGTATAGGCTACAACTTTTACCGCTCTAAAACCGGAAGCGCTCTTCCGCACGAAAACTTTGTACAGAGCGTGGGAGATCAAGGTTCAAAATACGGGTGCAGAGTTACCACAAGTCCAGCTGTTGCCAAGCTATAACTGGCAACATGGCAACGAAATTATCGATTTGAAAGTAAATTTATGAGGGGAATGTCTTTTTCTCATAGAAGAAAAGTAAATTGTAAAGTGGTTGGAAACAGCCTCGTAATTTTGGAAGAAAAACTTATTACGGGAGTGAGTTACATTTCTGTACAATAACTTACTGCTGCATAAGGCCAAATATCTGTAGAAGGAACAAATTATACTTTTCTATTTAGTATATACCAACAATCTAAACCTTTATTTCCAAATTTACGTTAAATCGAAAACTTGACTATTAACAAAAGTGATATCTGTGGTAGTTCCAATTTTTGCCGCTGAGAGCAGCACAAAACTGTTTGGTGAAAAGCGAAACAGCACAAATTCCGCATAGAAGTCTTGAGTATCTCGAGAGGTAGAAAAGCTGGAAATAACGTGGTTGGAAGCTAACAAACTTAATTAAATAATATAATATTGCAAGTTTAATTACACATTGAATCTTGCTCTCCGAGCTTCACTCTATGGAGAATTCACTCTATAACTGTAACGAGTAGTTACACATAGGACTAACAAATCCCTTCCCAGCCTCCAAGCAAAGAAATATTTGATGATAGGCTCAAAACCGCATTCAAACAGTGACCTTCCTGGTTCTTCGATTATAGCCTTTACTTTTTATTTCTTTTTTCCCCTTAATGATGGCTTATAAGAAAGGAAAGGGAAAAAGAAAAGCTGTATTAAAATGAACTTTTCCACTCTCACGAGGACATCAATATCTTTTCCTTTTCTTGAACGCTGAATAAAACTTTACATCCAAAAGTGTCTCTGTAAATATAAAGAGAGTGTACTTTTTTCTACAATGTTGCTGACAGATATATGAACGCCTTGTTTAAGAGGTCCATTTAAGGTTTTCTAATTGGCGTGTATCTACAAGGAAGATTAAAATTCAACTAACTTACCACAAAGTGACCGTAGATCAGTTGGTAGAGCTTTAGCTTCGATTTCGGAAGGTCCTGTGATCGATCTCAACGGCCGACCATCCTGCCTAAGATTTTTCCCAGTTACATCAGCAGAATGCCGGTACGGTACCTTTAAACTAGGTTCTTGACAACTTCCTTCCACATTATTTTAATCCGTTACCCTTTCTGAGCTAAAGATGCCTAGAGGCCATTAATAATGTCCCATTTAATTAAATTTGATCTAGCGCACCAGATGTTTTGTTTTCGAATACAATTCATTCGATACTTTCCAAGCATTGGAAAAAGTTTTCTGTTTCAGCCATAGCTTCACCAACGACGTTAGTCTCAAACAAATAGCAAACGAAGACTAATGCAAATGTATAACTAACGCAATAGTTCGGTTCAATTAGCATTTTGTTGAAGTAATTGTCTTATACCATAGATCATTGAAAAAGAATGAATTAAATAACGTATACTGGGCTCTGGGTGTGAGGCTGCAGATGCAACACGAATACTCCAAATTACAGCTTCTGCGACCGGTGGAACATGCTGAGGTGTGAAATGAAACATGAACGAGAAACAACTGACACTATCATAACATACGGGGTTCACCCAGGGCAAAGAAAGTGTGCCTCTAGGAAAAAGAAAAAAGCTCGAGGTGCACCTGCTCTCAAAGTAGCAAGAGGTCTAGAACAAATGTGTAAATTAACCACCTTGTAAGATAGATTCGTTTTTATTGCTGTCAGACAATACAGACAAACAACACGTATCGTTGAAACTCCAAATGCAAATGTAAATTAGATAGGCATATATGCAATTATGAATATATAGCAGAGTGTGAATTTGCTGATTATATTTTACAATTCTCATATGTAGTACTTTGCATGTTATACTTAACAAGCCCACAGCATAAAGATATATACAAAACACTAACTTGTGAATCCGTGCCTTATACAGAAGACGCTTCTTTGTAACCAAGGAATCAAGTTCGATTTTAAGTTTTCATTCAATTTGGGCAAAACGGTGATGATTTGCTTGAAATAGTAGGTCCTGCTCGATTAGCTCATTCACATCAAAATTAATATAAATTCAGACTCACTATGCCTTTATTTATAAACGTGTGAAAGCTATTCTAACTACAAAGAAAGAGCGATAGAAAATTGTAAAATTTGTATTTTTTTGGCCATTTTAGTAATTAATCACTTCAGGCCGTCTAGAGTCCATTAGCTGAGTAATAAGTGTCTAAAATCCACAATCATCCATTCCCCTGCCGGAATTCGAACCAGGAACCTTGGAGACGCTGTCCTGATACTTCATACCACACGACTACCACGGTCGACAAAAAGAAACAATACATTTCTATTCTAATGTGTGCAGAAAAAGTTAATTAATTAAGTTTGTGAGCG
>JAGDQP010004670.1:898-20043 GCA_022664845.1 Lepisma saccharinum | reverse complement strand
TTCTGCTTTAAGTGCTGAATATGAATTCGTATAGATCATATCAATATTTCGTGAATAAGAGTATTTTTTCTTATGCCTGAAGTAAGGCCAGGAAACAAAATTTTCTGACTTGATTCACGGAACAAAAACTAGTTGAATTACGTACTAAAACTAGTATTAGGTTTTATGTAATTTACATTGAGTATAATTCACTTGCCTTGAAGTAAATTAATTGTATTTGTACTGCAAGGGATGGATAGACTTTAAAATAACGTCAACATTTCAGCCTATTTTTTTTTTCCTTAAAAGAAAAAGGAACTGACATTTTTGATCACTTAGATAACATCAGAATTTCCTGATCAAGATTAAACAACTGGAATGAATTAAGGCATAATCCGAAGCACTGAGTCAAATCTGAAATCGAACCTGGATCTTTCATGCACTTAATAGTGTTATCATCTCATTCAAAATAATATCCTATACTTGCAGGCCTAATCTTAGGTAATCAAATTTTAATTTGTCAATTAGACTTGAAATGAATTTTAATTTCTGGAATGTGACTTGAGACATAACGTGTCTCATATATAAAGGAATGGCGTATTTTGGCAAGCAAAACTTTCGGGAAGTGGAGTAAGAAACAAAGCGGTTACGACCTACCATGTAGCTACTATCCCACCATTTGACCCGAACTAGGAAAAAAATCTGAAGAAGCTGTCAGGATTGTGACAGACTTAAATCCGTTGCACTTTGAAATTTTGGACAGTGAGTAAAATGATAGAATCAAAATATTTCTATTACCAAATGCTATCGTTGAGGTACCTTGGTTCGTTAGGTACGAAATATTCTGCCATTGGAAATTTGGCTCGAAATATTGTGCCACTGGCTTTTTCCACGTAAAAATTTAAAAATACAGACGTCAAAATTATTCGAATAATATTTCGGCAATTTTCATATTTATTCAAACAAATATTCGATTAAAGTGTAATTCAAATTTTAACAGCCCAGGCTTAGAACATGTTTTTACATTCAATTGTTCTCGAATAACAATGTTAGTAACTGCACTAGCACAAGATTTCTTTTATGTAACGAAGTTGCATTCTCATCATGAATTGTATATCAATTGCAAACATTTAATATTTCCTTCCAAAATTCTCCAACGAAACCCATATGTAGTCTGCTCTAGACGTCACAAAGTACTTGACCATTCACTTCAAGTCCATCATCCTCCACCGACTATCGACAATTCACCTGGCCAACATGCGCTAGCTGCAAGGAAACCACCGAACTAACAGCTGCCTTCCCTGCAGGGTCTACGATATACCGCATGCCAGGTGTTTACAAGGCCCATGGGGGTCAGCTGTGATGTCTGTTTCCTCAAGAGCTCCCACATAAAAGTGGTTTTTCAACCCAACAAAAATGATTAGTGGCAGTGACCACAGACAAATTTATACCACAATGGAAAATATTTCAATGAATTCACTTTTCATTAGGTATTATTGCATATCAAAACTATTATTTGAAAGTTGTTTGCAAAATGGCTCTCTACAAGTACCTTCTCTTACAGAGTCAGTTCTTGTCTAAATTATCAACTATGATTAAATAAAAGCAATACTGTTGTAATAGAAATATATAATTCAACAGCTTCCAATTCGATAAAGTACAATTTCTTTTTGCCTTTCTTAAATCTAGGAACAAATTTGAATTTGAATTTATTTATAGTTTTGGCAACTTTGGCTCAAGCCAATTTAGAATGAAAATTTTGAATTCTAGAAAGATCTCGTGGTTCCTGGTTCATCTATAGGAAATTAATACCAATGACAGGCCTACGTCATCTATTGTCTCAAACTGTCAAAACAATACCCAAATTTTATCAGGTATATTTTGAGGCTTACTTTCATGTAAGTTACTATTACATGGTCATTCAATTGTCGACTACATTTCATTGTAAGGTAGATGCTGTTAATTTATCACGCAGGGACCATCTAAATTCAAGGGAAAAATGTTCATGAGAAAAAAAAAGTATAATTCCCCGTACTAAAGAGACTAGTAAACATAGGTCCAAAAGCATAAAATTTGAGAAAATCCATCTTACAATCCACAAAATTCAAAATTTGTGAAGTAAAAAATTGTGGATGAACTCATGTATGAATTTTATTTTACTTCATCCATACTGTTCATCTTGACTACTGTAATCCCATTGGTGCGAAATTTATGCACATAATCCGAAAAATCAAGCTTAACATTCAAACATTAAAACTATATCAATAAAGCTTATATGCTAGCTCGTCGGCGCGGGAACACATGAAACAATCACACCTTCCAGAGATGCAACCCAAACAACGCGTCATATGGGTTGCATAAGGAGGTAGGAAATGTCACTGATGAAGTTATGCACCCGAAAGTCTAAATACCACGGGTGAAAATTTTGGCAACATAAATGTTTATACGATCTTCCTCTGCTCAGTTTGGTGCAGATTAGTCCAATGGTGTGGATTTGTATAGCAAGTAAACAGATAAACAGAACAACAAATTAGAATTTAGCTTTATTTGAAAACGATACAAATGAACTACGTACTATGAAAAGTCTAGAATGCTAATCTAGCAGGAAGTTGGGATAATTGAGGATCATAGAAGAATCTGCAGTAGTCAAGGTATTGAAGCAGTAAGACAACAGATTGGTGTTTATCCCTCACACAAAACATCCCTGTGAAATCCCCATCACGTTCACTAAGCGCTTTCAAGTGATATAGATGTGTTAGAAAGAAAACTGAAGATTAAATTCGGATGACGTAGGAGATGTAAAATGGGGAAACAAGATTAGTCTAGGCTAGGAGTAAGTCAAATTCGGAAGTAGATTGATTGAGTTAATGGCGCAAAAGTTGTGAAACGAACTGCGAGGAAAATGCATAGAAAAGATACTTGAAATGAAGTGTAAGATAACGTTGTTATGCATGGGAAGTACACCACTAGGATCTATTTCCATCGTGTGAAATGAAATGTAATCGAATCATAAATGTGTGCTAATCCTGTGTAAGTGTAATATGAATGAATCGAATACCGTCCTCAATAATGAATAGTATAATTATGTCCCTGTCACAATTAACATATTTTTCCTGAATGCATTTAGAATCTTGTGCCTCCTCTACACAGATCATGAACTGACCGCACAAGCAACTTAAAAATTTACTCAATGAATCTCTCGCGCAAAGAATAATTAACGCTCAACCAATGGCCTAACTTTCTATGTTCTGAAATGTGATCGAATAGCAACGAGCTCGTTGCAGGTGCGCGTGGTCCCGAGTTCAAATCTGGTAGGGGTACATCGATGGCAGTGTTTCGGATCCCACTTAAAAATTTAAGTGCCGTCTCTGGATGCTTACAAGGGCGCTATGGACATGGACACGAAATCAAACAAGCAACCTTGTTGTGTAAAAGGAAAGTCCAAGGTGCACATTAGAAATCTGTTACCAAGAATGAGGAGCAAACAACCCAAATCTCACTTGTCAATTTTTTATAAAGAAAACATTTGTTCGTTTTAGGTGACCGAATAATATAAAGTGATTTATGATTAACTTTGGTAAACTTTATTTTTATGTGGGCCAGTCTAGTAACTTTGGACTTCGGCCCGTCACGATTCGCCCATTTACATCCAGTTAAAATCCACACCCATGCCCCTGCCGGAACTCGAACCCGGGACCTTCGAGCCGATGGCCTACCGCCGCAGACCGTTCGACCACCCGGCCGGCAAAGTAATTTATGAAACAAGTACTTTTCCCAGGAGAATCCATAAACCATCTATTACTATATCTTCACATAATTTAGCGGTGTAGAGTTGTCAGCTCTAGAGAAGCGGAAGGTGACACCAAACATCAGTTAGTGATCACAAAAGTGAGGGGAAAGTTATGCATCGCGAACAGAAAAAACACAAAAAGGGTCAAAACAACTGAAATTCGAAATTAAACGATTATATAATCCAAGCGCAAAACCAACTCGAAATCTCAAATAGTTTCGAAATCTTAGCCGTCTCGAGTAGTAATAAAGATGAAATTAATTGTGAAATTGATGTAAGTAAGATGTGGGAGGCAGTTCGTGACACAGTAAAGGGTGCAGTGAAGGAACGTGTAGGTGAGAAGAAACAACAGAAAAACACAACTTGGTTTGATGAAGAATGCCTTAAGCTTCACGAGGAACGAAAACAAGCAAGGCAGCGATGGCTAAGTAAAAAAAAAGCGAAACAAATACCAACCACTACATTAACGCGAAACGAAACGCCACACTCGGGTTCAGAAACAAAAAGCCAGAATATATGATGCAGAAGTTTAGGAGATAGATGAAAACGGGAAGACAAATAACATACGAGATCTATACAAAGGGGTAAACTCGTTTAGAAAAGGTTACCAGCCGAGGTTAGCTATGATTAGACATGAACGCGGAGATCTGCAGACGGAGCCGACTGCAATTATAGATGTGTGGAAAAGCTATTTCGACAAACTTCTTAATGTACACAAGGGAGAACAAACAGAGGAATTTGAAATCTCTACCGCAGAACCGCGGATACCCGAATCTAGCGAGATAGAGAGAGAAATGTCGATAAAGAATTTTAAAAAATTCAAATCACCGGAAATAGACAATATTCCAGCCGAATTAATTAAAAAGGGGAGGAACGGCACTAATCAAGGAACTGCATAAATTGATAAGCGCTATATGGAAAAAGGAGGAGCTTCAAAAGGAATGGAAAACCTCAATAATAGTCCCAGTTTATAAAAAAGGCGATAAATCGGACTGTAATTATAACCGCGGAATCTCGTTACTCCCATAATGTTACAAAGTATTGAGTAATATACTGCTAAGTCGCCTAAGCGTATACGCAGATTAAATAATTGGAGATCACAAATGTGGATTCAGAAGAAATAGATCCACGTTGGACCAGATTTTCGCCTTTAGACAAATCTTGGAGAAGAAATGTGAATACAATGGACTGTTCACCAGATATTCATTGATTTTAAGAAGGCTTATGATTCTATTAAGAGGAAAAAGCTACACAGTATCCTGGTAAAATTTGGAATTCCGAAGAGACTTGTTCAACTTGTGAAAATGTGTCTCAGCGACCCCATAACCAGAGTACAGGTAGGTAATAATATGTCAGATAGTTTCAAGATTCACAAAGGATTGAAACAAGGTGATGCCTTGTCACCACTGCTATTTAATTTTGCTTTAGAATATGCGATTTTAAAAATAAAAGAGGGCAAAAAGGGACTAATGTTGAATGGCTTGAATCAACTGTTCGTGTAAGCGGGTGATGTAGATTTAATAGGGGACGATATAGAAACACTACAAAGTAACACTGATGTCTTAGTAGAAGCTTGCGATGAGATAGGTCTACAGGTAAACATAGAGAAAACAAAATACACGATAACAAACCGAAACACAGAGAATAACAGAATTAGGTACATAACAATTAAGAATGAGAACATAGAGAAAGTAAACAAGTTTAAATACTTGGAAGCATATGTAAGAACTAACAAGCAGAAACGAGGTAACGGAAGAAATAAAATGTCGGTTAATATCGGGCAACCCATGTTTCTGTTCAGTCCAGAAACTCCTAACCTCTCGATTAATAGCAAGGAAGTTGAAATTGAACTACAGAACGGTTATTCTGCGGGTAATACTTTATGGTTGCGAAAGTTGGAGTACAACCCTAGCAGATGAACATAAATTACGAGTGTTTTAAAATAAGGTTTTGAGAAAGATATACGGGCCGAAACGGGACAAGATGACTGAAGAATGGAGGAGACTGAATAATGAAGAACTTCACGGACTGTACGACTCACCTGACGTTAAGAATAATGAAATCACGACGACTAAGATGGGCAGGCCATATAGATCGGATGGGAGAAAAAACTATTATCTTCCATCTTGATTGGAATGCCGGAGGGAAAAATACCGTTGGGAAGACCGAGACGTCGTTGGGAGGACAATATTGGAAGGTATCTTCGGGAAGTAGGTGTTTGTGAGGAAAACCGACTTGATCTTGGCCAGGATATATCCCGATGGCGCACGTTTCTTACTACGGCGATGAACTTGCGTGGTCCGTCAGTCATAGAGTAAGTAAGTACTTTTCCCATCGTGATATGTGTTACCTTCATAAAATCACTTTGCATTATTCATTACAGATCTCCATTGTGGTCTTAAATAGACAATTTTAAATAAAAAATGAATATGTGAGGTTTTGTTTGCTCCTCAAATACTGCCCATGTTTTCCCATCAATCACAACAGGTGCAAGAAAATATGGTTCAGTTAAGGACAAAGAAGCTCCATTTCCACCCTCTCCCCCATGGACAATGTTAAGGTAAGCCTTGAGTACTTCAGAATTAAACTTATTTAAGCTTTAAAGCAAGTTTCCAACTATTTTTACTTCGACCGAATATACACCGTAAAAACTGTAACTTCGAATTGTGGGTACAAATGTACAATGTGCCCGTCACTGATTCTCAAAAATTGGGGGTACATTATACCACCTATTTTTCAGAGGTAGTGATGGACCCAGAGATTCATACTTTACTTTCATTTTTGTTTCTATTAATCTATTCCGTCCCAAGAACTGGGAGACAAACCACCGCCCCTCTAAACCCAACTCTGGGTTCACCACTGCCTCTCAAAACTTGTGGGCACAAAATTGAAATTTTGTACCCACAGTTCAAAGGTACAGTTTTTAGGGTGTAGAGAGGAGTTATTACTAGGAGTAGCTAAGCTCCCCGTCGTATATCAAAGACGTCGGAGTACAAACAATATATTACGAACTCATTATAATAAGTGCCAAGATGATTCATATGTTCCTGCCGACTCTTTCAAAGTTAAGTTAGATGTGTGATGTGTTGTCTCTATGATGAAACAGAGCAAACTGGGTTGAGTGCCCCTGACATAGACCTCATGGAATATGTAATGGGACATCTAACCTGCCCGGCCTGGAAGAAAAATGTAACTATTTTATTTTTGGGCCATTTCAGTAACTAATGACTTCGGCCAGTCTCGATTTTCTGAGTAGTTAAGTTTCTAAAATCTATAAACATCCATGCTCCAGCCAGGATTCGAACTCAGCACATTGGAGACGCTGGCCTGAAGCCTCAGACCACACGGATACCTCCGTAGGCACGACCTGGAAAACTGTTGTCAATGACGCACACAATGTCGCTGAACAAACGTGAAAAATGTGAGCGCTATTTATAATTCTAAAAATGCTTAGTGGTTCTGCTGCAAGAAACGAAATTTATGGTGCTGATGAGCACATAACAATAGACCGGTGTACAGCACGCAGTTGTTTCGATTTGGCGGTACGAACTTGGAAGAGAGACATCGACTACCAGTAGAGAGGTCTTGTTCAACGCTGTTGGACACAACCCCATGGCAAATGCCAAGTTGTTGACAACAGACGTTGAAATTTCACACTCTAGCATAGTTGCGTTTCAGATTCAAACGCCCTCAATTAACACCATTCGGTCTGACGCTGGAACAGGCTTGAAAGTGAGTTGTCCTGTGATTACAATTCGACGCCTAAGGACTGAGTTGTCATAACTCCATAATACAATCTTCAGGCGTCGAATAATCCTCATGATGTGTGGTTTTGGCGACGAATCATCAATAGGGATGAAAGTGGGTTTTTATTCGATATACCAACATTAATTACGAGTGGCTTCGACCAGGACAGGGGGCCCAAACAGTAGTACCAAGAGGCCGGTTTGAGAGTGAGGTGATTCTTGACATTCGGTGGGATATGAGTAGTCCAATGCAGCGGTAATATTATCTGATAGTCCAATCATTGGTTCTTCATTCACACCAGGCAAATGCCGGGTAGTACCTACAAACTAGAATCTGGCCGACTACCTTCCAATATTCTTTCTCCCCCGGTCTTAACCTGAGATGAATAAAGGACATAAATAAAATTCAAATTCGAACCATTAGTGGTCAGTCTTATGTAGATCAACTACAGCGGCTTCTTGCTGCTTTGTGCCAGAATATTCAGTGTTGACCCACAGGTGAAGAGCACTGTTCCAAGTATGTTACGCACTAAGGCATGCATCCGTAGTTGTCCACATTTGGAAGGATAAAGTTGTTCATACAGTGGACATATATCACAAAACTTACATCCTCGGATTATCAACCCTTCCGATCGATAGCGCACTTCCTTAGTGACAAGCAATTAATAAACATTGAGGAAGTTTTTGCTTTTGTTTTTCGTGTAGTACGTAGTTCTGTTCTTTCTTTCGTAAGCCTGCCTCATTGGAAGTCTTCCACAATCCCCAGGTTGGCAATTTATGCTTTAAAGAATGAAAAGGCAGAATATGTAGAACTTTCAACAACGTAAGCTTTGAATCTTTACGTCAGCGAATGTATTATGGTTAAAATTACAAGGACAGCCCTTTTCCTCATGCAATGTATAACAATTATCTGAACAAAAAATATTCATAGTGGAAAAACTAGAATTACTTCGTTTACGAATGAGGAAAACATTATTGTGTGAGAGAGGGTGAATCTTCATGCACCTCTGATGTACGAACTAAACAAGTTGTTAACTAACGACGTAGTTAATATACTTGCATAAACTAATATAGCATCAATAAATAAATAAATTAACAAAACCCATTATAATCCTCTTCACGGCAATGTATTTCTATAATCCTACAACTATAGTTTTTCCTATACGAAAAAAATACGGAGTTGTTCTTTTCATTACGTTGTTACTCCTCTTGTCTCAACAATGAAATGTACTTAGGAAACATTAGCATTTAGGAAAAGTTTCTCAATAACAATCTGCACTTTATTTATCTGGCAATTACAATAAATTGGTTCATGTAGTTTGTGTGTAATTAACTTGTGCAATTGTCGAAAAATTTCAATGAAAGCAGTCTTAGCTATGAAGATCACCTTGTTCTATAAACATTGTCACATCCCTTCAAAGAAAATTTGTATATTTTTTCACTTGAATTGAAAGTTTTGTTATATTTTCACTCAGAATATCGCCCCAAATCCACGTGCATAATGTATTACCCTAATGAAGAACGTTAGAATGAGCGTACTATGAGGTCTAGCAACAGTCCAATGCAAACTAACAAAGATATTTTTGTAAAACAATGTGTAATTTTAACTTTCGGCTGGTCAGTCTAAATGACAAATCAGAATTGCCAGGTACAATATTCGTTTCCAGGATCTCTGTTATAACGCGTATTTGTTAAGTTATATTACTCTGGACTGAGTATATAAACTTTAATAATTGGAAGTTAGCACATTATATTTGAAAGTTTTCAATTAATTAAAGGCCAATCAAAATTAATTCAGATGGCAGATGTTAGGCCACTTCTACTCGTTAACTGGCGCAACCATGGAAGGACAAAGTGGTTTGTTATGACATTTGTCGACACGTAAGTATTGCTCCAACTGAAACAATTTCAATAAAGAAAACTAGTTTCTCTCGTGTTTCAACACCTTCCTCTCTAGGCAGTAAGAGCAATTTCAAATTTACATAACGCCTTCTGGAAGCAAGCTCTAGAAAAATCTAACAGAAAATGATATATTTACGACGAATTCTTGAAGAATACAAACGTTAATAGCTTATGCTCAACAGATGTTACAAATGTTTTTCGTTTGTCCGCTTTTCAATCAGAGAATTACTAAAGAATACAAAGACTTCAGAATATTTCAAGCTCTTTAATTTCCTTTACAGCAAACTCAACTGTATAAATTACAGTACATACTCACCAAGGGTCGAACTAGGAAAATTACGTTAAAGCATCACTCAAACAACAGCGACAATTTTTTTTTGTACTTGTAAAGAGAATTTATGTTCAACAAAAGTAATCTTCCTTAAACAACTCACAATTAGTACAAAGTTGATAGTACTTCAAGTATTTTGGTATTTTCTTTTATTTTGCAAGATGCAATTTCCAAAATATAAGAAATAAAAAAAAATATATGGTTTCATGAACACTCTTTCATTATTCGCTTTGAAGTCTAGACATCGTTACGGAGATGCTTAAATAAAATTTCTCATAATATCTTAATACAATTGAGCCAGAGTTTAATATCTGTAATTTGATATGGATAAAAGCTGTTCAATAATATGATCCTATTCAAAATTTAATAGCAATTGTCCAAAACCCCTGACGATACTTAAAAAATCAACAGAATCTACTATTTTTAAACCATGAAAATACCTGTTAACCCATGGAAGTATCAACAAATACAACATTTTTTCGTTGAAGGAAAGAGAGTTTCGAAAAATGTGTTTACTTTAAATTAAATTAACATACAACTTTAAAAGAAAAACTAGCTATCTTAATAAAATGCTTTTATGGGAAGAATTATCCTTCAATTGAGTTTTTCTTTGTGAAAATCAATGCTTTTATCGTAGAACTGAACATATAAAATGTGGTTTACTGTTACATACAATAGTTTCCTTTTAAAAGAAACAATTGTTTGTAGAGCATAAAGGATCCAAACAAGAATAGGAGTTACATAAAAGTGAAAGTATTATTTTGCATAAAGAGATAAGACGAAATGTTATTAAGATCCAAATATTTGCAAAAGCAATAATTGAAATTGTATAGGCAGTTATTCTTATTGCTGAGCCAAGTTCCGTATTTCTATAGAGTAAAAAAATAGTACCCCATACTTTGCAGTATGGTAACACATTATGTGAATAAAAGGCTTGTTTCTTAAATGTTCACGCCAATATTTACAAATGAAACTATTGTTCTAGAAATTCAACTTACTACGTCTGTACAAATAAGCCAACCCGGTGTATACACTGGATGAATTAGTTACTTCACATATCCCTATTATAGATTTTAAAAGTAGCAAACATATTCTTCTTCTAGTAATCAATTATTGAACTTATCATACAAAAAATAATGCGTAACCCACTTTAATGACAAGAACTTGATTTTGTTGTACATTATGGACGTACAGTACTATGATTTTCCGTTTCATGAAAAAGTACAGGTGTCTAAAATTAGATGTGACAAAGCAACAACTAAAATTCAAAATCTTTTGAAAGCAAAACTGGCCTCGGGACGGAATCATTTTATAAATAAAGAACACAAATAATAATAGGTATTATTTTAGAACGCACTAACTATACGTTAGTAAATAACATAAGCTTAGTTTCTACAATAACTGTTTCAAATTATGTATTAAAGAAGCAGCCATATCAAACTATGTTTTTTCAACGATGAACAAACAAGCGTTATGTAGAAAATGTTGTAGTTACATTTTAACTTAAATTGTATAGTTATTTAATATGACAACATATTAGTCAATCGGCCAGGATTGCATTTTAGGAAATGTCAACGGGTAACTATTCTTAGAACAGTCACTAGCATTTGGAAACTTGTGATAGATCAAGATAACAGGTAATATGGATCTATGTAACGTGTCTACACGGAAAGACACACACAAAAGCGGAAATCGAATTCGGTTCCCAAAAGGGGAAGAACTGACGCTCTTATGATCTCTATTTTAATAGACACGCCTTAACATGCAGCTGCATCGTGGAGACCTCATCGAATCATCTTACCGTTTACTTCGAGAACCGTTAGCCGTGACTAACAAATCCGTGAAGCAGCCGATCAACTTTATACTTATTGTCAAATCCTCACCGCGGGACCTAACACCTTCCTTACGTCAATTTAAGCACGAAGCAATCAGTTGATGTGAAAAGTTCATGTTCAAAATGTAGAGAATTACTCATACATTTTTCAATAAATGGGATGAATGGCTTTAAGTAAAACATTTAGATAAACTATGTCATTCAGTTTTAGGCTCTAGCACCAAGTGCTGGAAAACCTTATACAACCGCTATAACAGTCTGTCTGTCTGTCCATCTGTCGACAAAAATCAACTCAGGAACTACTTGGGCTACACAGGTAGTTGAGATGTCGTTGGAAAGGTATCAGCGAGACGAGTTCAAGACCGCATAGATCATTAAACACAGTCCCCCGACTGAGCTCCGCCTTATTTGTTTATTTATACAGTCAGTCTTCCGAATGCAGCAATTAACGTTATCTGAGAACTATCAGGTGTTGGTGTCCATGATTAAGAGTCCTTTCTTGCGTCTTAACGTTTCATTTTCATACATCTGTACAGTGTTAAAAAGCACATAATTATTATCTGATGTTCCAGCATCGAAACGTGAATCTAGCATCCACAGATCTACAAAATGCATTGTTGATCAGATTTACTCAAAGCAACATCACTGCTTTAGAATTGCTGCACTAGATATGAATGTTGATTATACAGATTCAATTAGCCTAGATATGTCTTCAAGTACCTTTGATTTCGTTTGTTTTGAGCGCTTTGTTTACTTGATCATAATATTTTTTTCTGTATATGTACAAAGTGTGTTCTCTAAGAAGGAAGAGGAAATATATTTAGAAGGTGCTAGAAACTTTTGTTAATGTGATTTATCACAGTAATTTAATTAAATACCGTAAAACGGGGCTACTTTGGCACCTACATATTTATGTGTTCTGTTCTCAATATTCTTAATAGTGTTATTATTTATGTGTTCTTAATATGTTGTTCCTTCAATGTCCTTAATGGTTCCTTTTTGTTCTTAGTGTTCTGTTTGCATCATTTGTCAAAAGTGGATTTGTGGGTAATGTAACAAAAGTTCAAAAAAAATTATACCTGTGAGTCCTGTGAGGACGATGATTAAGAATGCAAGAACAATAGTTACAAGATGATTGCATTTTTTGTTTGTGTTATTTTTGTGTGTTATAGTGAAAAGGTTCTTTGGTTTGTCACAAAATCTTTGAAATGTTGTATCACTTTTTTCTCAGTTATGTTCTTTCCTTTTAAAACATGGTGTTCTCCAAACATAAACGTTACATTGCTGTTTTCATAGTGTAATGTTGAGTATATATAAATGAAACAAGAAACATACAAAAAAAAATAACAAAAACAATGAAATATTTCTATTATTATTATGCAACAGTTTGCTATTGTGTAATTTTTCATTTTCGTGTGCCAAAGGAGCCCCCACAGTGCATCTACATTCATCTAAAGCAGATACTTTACAACCTGCCAAAGTAGCCCCAAACACACTTTGGCACCCAGTAAATACATTTTTTTTTAAATGGTCAAGGCTACAAAATTTATTTTTGCATGCACGTAGACAAGAGCCATATTGTCAATTTTGAATAGTTTCTTTGTTGAAAAAATCACACACAAAAAGCACAGTCTTAAAAA
Organism: Lepisma saccharinum; assembly: GCA_022664845.1. NCBI lineage: Eukaryota > Metazoa > Arthropoda > Insecta > Zygentoma > Lepismatidae > Lepisma > Lepisma saccharinum. The sequence continues at coordinate 6,821 of JAGDQP010004670.1, read as the reverse complement.
TGTCCTAAAACCTGCCTAAAGTAGCCCCGGTTTACGGTACGTCCCTTAATGCAGCAAAACGCATGGATGTAAGTTTTGATTTAAGCCTATCAAATATCTGCATTACTTTGTTGAAGTATAGTGACAGAATAACTCCATGCTCTGATTGTTACCTTGTGTTGAAAATAAAGACGAAGCCATTAAGTACCAGCATCAGGGACGATAGTTTACCTTTTGTTCCTTGTAAATTAACATATAGATATTTCGTGGTCACTACACCAGCTGACTATAAATGAATTCTTGTTGATTCTTAACGGAGGAAATAATTGGAAACGATATATGTGAAATGGCTTATTTTAAAATGTTTCTTGTCCATCTAGCGAGAATCGTAGAAAGACTATTGTACTAGTCATAAACTAGGTCTCTGTTGTCATAACGCCATGGCATTTTCAGAGACATTTATTTAAGGATTCGCAGGCGTTTAGAAACAATATCAACGTTTGTCTCCCAAATGTAGATCATTGAGAACACTGGGAGATCTTAAAACTCAGATTCGAAAAAAAAAACGAACACGAGGAGCTGGAAATAAATAATTTATATTATGGTTGATCCCTTGGACAGTATATGGACAGTTCATTAAATTTAAAGAAGTGGCCGAGACGGAATTTCTTGGCCACGTGCAACGTGAAGTCAGTTGCTGTGTTAAAATCGAATCGCACAAATAGACATCTTTACATGGAGGTATCGACCTTTTCTCTATCTGTGCCATAAAAGTAAAAGTTCCAATAGCAAACTGTACTATTTTCGAGTATTCTGCATTAAACTGTGTACTTTATTCGACCTGATTGGCTACAAATTCAAATACACTAGTTCACATTCTTTCTGATTTCTGTAGTTGTGAGGAATCGACAAGATTAAGCATTTACTAGTTTAATTCTATACTACACATGAATGGCAATCACACCCATAGCACGTTTTTTAAACTTTAGAACACATATTAAGCACAAAAATTATATCGGGATGAATTAATTATTATTAAAACGCAGTGAACAGTGACAAAAGTCGAAACTGTATTCAACTCATGGATGATTTCATTCCAGGTCTGGTAAGATAAAAGTTAATTGGTCTCTGAAGGGATTGGGGATCAAATCCAATCTCACCGTTTACAACGCACCGAGCGGCCATGGCTCAGTGGTAGAGCGTTGGCTTAGCATTCGGGAAGTCGTGGGTTCAATCCCAGTCGCTTACCATCCTGACTGAGCTTTTACAGAGTTTTTCCTCAGTCACACCAGGCAGATACCGGAATGGTACCTTCAACTTACGCCCTGGACGACACCTTCTCACATCCTTTCCACTCCCCTGTCCCGGCCTGAGACTTAAATGCCTAAAGGCCATAAATAAAAAGATCTGTGCTATCTGTGGGATTTACAACCTCGATCTAAGCTCACTGAAAGTACCATTTTTCTGTGCACTTTGAAAATAAGTTAGTCCAAGTTGTAAACCACTAAACAAGCTTATTATTCACGCAAGGAATCTTATTTATTCCGGCTGCACCCTTGTACACATGAAAATGTTTTATGTTAACGTTATATATAAGGTGGGCACTGTGGACCTCGAATTAGCTCTAAGAGTCAGTTCGAATCTTACTTAAGCCGGCTATTCTGTCTGAAATTTTCCTCAAGAACACAAAGCAAATATCTTGATGGTTCTTTGAAATAAAACCACTACTGAAAAACTCTATTTTTTTTTTCAAAGGAAAGGATGAAATTTATGCCTTTCTATGCAATAAAGGCCTCAATATATATATATATTGTGTTTAGCGCTACAGGAAATGTTGCGGAGCCAGACTGAATTGGATAGCAGAGATTTGTAATTTCGTTTCCGTGGTTCAGTCAACTTCTCAAAGCAAAACGAACAGTAAAATAATTCGGGCCTGAATTTACAAAATGAGTTGGCAATATGTTTGCCAGGTCACAGTGTATTTGATTTTAAGTACATGTTTTGTAAAATTAGTAAGCAAACTTATAAAATAATATACATTCATCGTAATAAAATCTATTATGATGTCTAAGATGTATTAAACACGGGTGCAAGAAACGCTCTGAGCCACGAAAATTAGAGGCCTCCAAAAGAAAGTTTAAAAGTGAAAAATGAAACGTGTACAAGGAAAATTTCATAAATATTCTTCAATATTTAACTCCATTCTTTGAAGGAATCCGATTTTTCGGGATCAAAGCTAGTGTCTCTTGCGCTAATGTATAAGTGTCCCTGTAAATGTATTTGATCTTATAATTTTGTAGGGAGGTTTTACAAAATACATAAAGTAAAATCAAAACACTGCAGCCTGACAAGTAGATACATTTACAGATTTTTTTGTGTTGTAGACACTTAGCGGATAAAGTCCTCAGTTATCTGAATAGTTGGCATGCTCATTTTTCTGTGTGCGAGATTCGGGGTTAAACGAACGAAGAGGTTCGGAATCCACTTTACCAAAAGCTGTTCAGTGGAGTTGCGTAGATCCCATCTCCATGTTTTCTCGTACTATCAAAAGTATCTGGTGGTGGTACGATGAAATAGACTACATACCCATAATTCTACAGTTTCTTGTGTTAGTGGCATGTTTCTCTGAGAGTAAAGAAAAATTCACTTAGTATTAGTTTAATATTATAGACCTGGTTTGTAGGGAATTGACATTATGCTTCTGTTTTTTGAAAGTCTACATATTGTTCATAGTATTCGAACTGTTGTTGATGTATATGCACTTTTTCTACCGATAATATTTTTAAATCGCGTCAATAACGAGGTTTCATAAATGGTACAGGTATAGGATGTCAAATATGGTACTTGAAATCGTAGTATTTCATTTTCTGTACAGGCAATAATAGAACATTTGAAACGCTCTGGCATACCGTATGTGTTAACTAGATGTACGTATATTGTGCTGGTTACAACAGTGGGGGAATGGATGCAGGAAACAGAGCGGAGAAAAGATGCGGGAAGGAGCCAGTTAGGGTCTAAGTTGAAGGTACCACTACGGCATTTGCCTGGTGTGTCTGATAAAAACCGTGGAAAACTTCAGTCAGGTTGGTCGGTCGTTGGAACAGAACAGAACCCAGGGCCTCCTGAATGCCAAGTCAATGAATGTTCTACACGGTTAAGATTTGCCTAGAAGCCACAACTATAAAATGTACACCACCTAGTATATATACTACCAACAAATATATACCACCTAGTCGTTAGCGTGTCTGACTACGGATTGGGGGTCCCGGGTTCGATTCCCGCTGTCAAGGATTTTTTCCAAGGCGTGTGGGTCTGGAACAGTGCCCACCCAGCATCGTGATGCAATTGGGGAGCTGCTATGAATAAAAGATAGTGGCGATCACAGTGAAAGCTTAGGCTCTCTTCTCCAAACCCGTCTGGTCAGCGTGGGAGCTGTAGACCAATCTCCTCCCTCCGGAGAGAGGCTTCATCCAGTAGTGGATTAAATATGACTGTGATTTATTAAATAAATTTCATTATTCTTTCCCGCTAGTATTTCATGCTGTTATTAAAACAGCGTTGTGGTGTTTCTACATGGAGAAATGCTTTTCCCAATAAATTTTGTAGCGGCCGACTGAAGTTTAACAGTTTTTTTCCGAAGTTGCACAAAACAAAAGCCTACAGTTGGTACCTACAAACTAGGCCCTGCCGACTATCTTCCAACATCTTCGCCCCTCCTATATCTCGGTCTTAGCCTGATATGCTAAAAGGTCATACATAAAATTCAATTCAATTCAACTGATTCATCTTGAACTTCAGTGCTTCCTAACTTTTTCCAAATTGAGTACCCCGTGAAGCTAATAATAGTTCATCCTACCACCTATTGTACCCAGCCACAGTTGGTGGAATTAAAAAACATACCCAATCACAGGAAAATTACTATAGATAAGTACGAGTTAATTGTTTTCCATTTAATGAATTGTTGCAAAAGAAATGATTGGGAATTACAGCATTAATAAGAGGTAAGTTATTGTTTAAATTTAATTAGTTTAATCTCAAATGTAAATTGAGGACTTACGTGGCCATCATCTTTCGAAAGTCAGAATCAATGAAGGATAATTTTAATCGTAAATCTTTCTATACTGACGCAAGAAATGAGAGATCACTTAACAAGATGTTAAAACAGCTGCAGAAAGGCTGTGAGAAATGCCGAATGACAATAAACGCAAATAAAACGAAAGGAATGGTAATTGACACAAATCAAACATCAAGATTGGAAGAGAAACAGTAGAACAGGCATCCAGTTTCAAATAGTTGAGAAGTATCATAAGTGAGGATATTAGATGTGATAAGAGAGAAAGGAGAAAGTAGCGATGGCGAAACAGGCTTTCACTAAGAAAAAGAATCTCTTCTGTGATCGAATTTGAATTTATTTTTTCAGGTCTTTAGGTAACTTTGGCTCAGGTCGGATGATGGGTGATGATGAGATAAATTAATGGAATAAACAAAGTGGTAGGAAACGGGAGAACCCAGAGAAAACCCATGCACATGGTCGTCCACCACAAAGCCCACATGCCATGAGCAGGGATCGAACCGAAGGCACCTAGCACCATAGGTGAGCACTCTACCTTTGAGTCACCGCGACCCTCTTCAAATTGATGAATAAACAGTGAGGAAAATATTAATTAAATGTTCTGTGTGGAATATTGTGTTGTATAGACAAGAAACGTGATCTCTACGAAAGAGTGAAGAAAGAAATTGGACGCCTTTGAAATGTGGACATGGAGAGGAACGAAAAAATCGCCTAGATAGTGAAGATGTGAAATGAAGAAGTACTGAAGAGATTAGGGGAAAGACAAACAATCCTGGAGACAGTAAAGAAGCGAAAAATTAACTGATTAAGACACTGCTCAAGCAGCACACTGTCGTGAAAGTGACGTGATACTTGGGTCGAAAAAATCAAAATCACGTTTTTGTAATGAAATCTACGTCGGTATTACGTGACATTTGGTCTTTTAATTGACGTAATTATCATGTTTAATCCTCTAGTTTTTGACGACATACTATGATTATATCTCATTTTCGATAGCCACTGGATGATCCTAGGCAACGTAGTTGGAGTAAATCAGTGAACTTGTCGGATTCAACTGTTTTATGTGTGTGCCATTGCTTTCTAAAATGTTGTTAAAATGCAAAAGCACCAGGATCAAACGATTGTTTCGGGACAGATTGGTTCATTTATATGTTTATTTTAAACCAATAGCTAGAGGAACAAGCTGTCGCTGGAGGAATTTTACATACGTTTTTTGGTTTGTGACATTTACCCGTCATTTCGACGTCTTTCGCATCAATTTTCGACCTAAAAACGACGTCATTTTCCTTGGGTGGCTGCGTAGAATTTGTATACTGAAGGATGCAATTCAATGTTTGGTTGAGGGCAGGGCACGAAATGGCCCGGAGCAGATCGGATCGCTGTTCCGCTTCGTGAATATCTGGAATCATCCTGTTCCGTCTCGTCAATATGTTAACCATACACAAAAAAGGATAATAGCGTGTTAAGAAAGGTAAAGCGTCCCGTTTCGTGAAAATTGCCAATCCGAGCCCTGGTTGAGGGAAAGAGAAGAAGAGGAAGAAGACAAATCCAACTCGTTGATACTATTAAGTAAGTTACAGCTATGCTAAGATAATAAGGAAAGAGCAAGATCGGGATGAATGGAGAGGGCTTATCTTGCCTTGAAGGATCTGTTGCTTTCGACAGAACACTAATGATGATGATATTGACTCATATCCTATACTTATTCTTCATAACTCTTATGCGTTATAGCGTTGTCTCGCACATATAAGTAGTAGCAAATGGTACCAATCACCACTTTTAAAAGATCAAAGTACGCTAAGTCACTGAGCATGAAACCAGAAGTTCAGCAAATGTTCTAGGTACAAGTGCAATGATCTTGAACTTTCATCA